>LPNX011086188.1:302453-321665 GCA_001517045.1 Pseudotsuga menziesii | reverse complement strand
AGTGCTCATGAAGCTCTAACCCTAGCTTATGTGAAGTAATCCATGCTTAAGCTTTGAAGTATTTCATTTGATTAGTCTATAAAGAATATGTGACATATGTCTACAATCCTAGGCACGCTAATATACAAAAAAAGTACTTTATAAGAGGACACAAGAGATGGTTAGGTAGGGTTGTTGTTAGGGTTTCCCTCCTGTGTTTAGGGTTTCATCATTGATTCTAAACCCTAGGTTATGCATGCTAACTCCAAAACACCATTTGGGTCATGGTTTACTCATTGATTATAAAGCCCAGGTTATGCATGCCAAACTTTAAACTTTAGTTAGGGTTAGGGTTTCCTTGCTGATTCTAAACCCTAGGTTATGCATGCTAACCCTTAAATTGTTAAAATTACAACAAGTACAATAGATCGTTAAAATTGCAAGTGCTCAACAATAGCATAACAAATATGTTTGTATTCAATGAGAGTAAGCAATGTCAACTTCGTTTTCAAATGATATGAATTGCCATATTTATCAAAATCAATGTTTGCCAAGTAGATGTAACAAATGGAAGCAAAAAACAGTCATGTTCAATTTGATTCTCAGCTCATCAATACTATGGAATTTTCAGTCAATCAAATGGTAAGAGAAGATCATTCCAATATCAATTTCTAGCTTGCAAAATGAGACAATAATTACTATGTAAATACCAAAAGCAAACAAGTGCTTTCTATCACAATTTGGACAATGAATAAGTATGTAGGTGTTAGTATGTTGGTTCAATATGAGTTAGGCTTCGTCAACAATAAGTATTGCAAGCACATCAACTGTAAACTACTACTGCATTTGACATAATGTATGCAAATCTGTAATAAAAGGAAAAGTAGTATAAAAAGTGCAAAATGATATATTAATATACACAAATTTCCAATCATATAAGTACCAATCAAAATGGAACATCGTTCCCAATGTCTATACAATGACAACTCGTGTCGTATACAAAATATGGCAACTCATGCCCTATACAAAATATGGCAACTCATGCCAAAATGCCACATCATGGCTAGTGTACATAGGAGGGTCTCTTAATCCTCTTGGACACCCTCAGAGCTCCTAGGTGCACGTCCAAAATCGATCTTCCTCTTCTTCGAGCTAGAGGAAGCTCGGTTCTTCTGGCCGCTTCGACCACCTCCCCTTGGGCTCTAAAACGACAACAATCAAATGTAGACTCTTACAGAAAATTATACAAGTATAAAACACAATTTAAAAATCAAAATTACGTTTTCAAATCTTAAATAGCTCACCTCAAACGAGACCATAAGTGGTGAGCGGGATACCCTCCTCTGTGATCCAAGTCTCTCGACAATGCCACCCTACAATAATTAAACAATAACATAAATCATACAATTTGCTTCCTATGTTAATTTTCGTTAATATTGCACAATATTTTCATAAACTAATCAATCTCACTGTGAACACAACAGGCTGATCCTGGAGGCTGGCAAGTGGAGCAGTGGGCTAGACAACGTGCTCTGATGCTAGGGTGGATGGCATAGTGGAGGATGTAGCCAAATCAAAGTTGGATACAAAAATAGGGGGTACAATGGGAGAGGGCATGGATTGGAGTGGACTAAGTGGTGATGTATGACAAGAAACCGCAATTGGCTATAGAATAGAATGGGCCACCCTGGAAGAGGAAACGAGGGTGGTGGGGGAATATGGGGGAGGGGGTTGAGTTCTAGGATGGGGTGGAGGGATGGGTGAATGTGGATGGATGGTGTATCGTGGTCGGAGGGGGGAGGGTGGAAACATGGGAAATTGCAAGGGAGGGGGTGGATGGGTGGGGCAGGGGGGAGTGAGCGAAGGTTGTGATGAAGAAGGAGGAGCTGTATGGAAGTGTGGTGGTGGATGGGGGGCAAGGGATGGATGGAATGGGGTGGGGAGGGATGCAGGGAAAGGGACGTGTATGCCAAGGGCTACACCTAGCATATATGGTGGGAAAAAGGAAGTCGATGGAGAGATAGTGACACCGACGTGCGAATGTACTGGGACCTACATACATATTCATGGCCTTGTATATTAGTACATAAAAATATAACTATACAAATCTAATCCATCAAAACTGAAATTAAATTTATATTTTATTACAAAAAACCTGCTCACAAGGGGATCTGTTGATTCCCAGTGGGGATGGTTGGTCACTCACTCCTACAGACACCTGTTCATTTGCATAAAAATATTTAGATTCAATTAATAAATATTAACTACATTGGACAACAAGATTAACTACTAACATTAAATTTAATTACTGAAAGAAAAATACCTGTGTGTGGTGTCGCAATGTCCTCTGTAGCTGCCATGGCTCCATCTAGGTTGAAGGAACCAACGTACTCCCACCTGGGTGTTGGAGACTCAACACTCAATAGTTGTACATTAAAACAAATCAAGTCATCAACATATGATTCTAAGTTAAATTTATTAGAAATTATGAGATTGCATAACATATAATCAATACTTGAACATTAAATCAACCAATAACTAACCTGGTGTAGGTAGCTCTCTATGGCATGCTTTTCCATGGGAACATGGCATGGATGCCCACAATGAGAAAAACGATGTGGCACTGGTCCCGTCGAGCTAGATGGATCATCCTGACTACCACCTATCGCTACTCTCCCTCGTCCACCACTAGTAGACCGTGAAGAAGTGTGTCTCTTGGGGTGGTCCTGCTCGCTCTGTGAGGACATAGAAACAAATGTAGTATGCCTAAGAAGGTGTTGTGTGGAACGTCTAACAGACTCATGGACCTCGTCTACCCCACTACCTAACCCAGGGGGTTGAGGAAGCGAGTTTGGCTCTCGCCTAGGTGCAGGAGGTCCTCTGAGTGGGTTCCGGTGGGCGTGAGATCGATCTTGGCCTCAGCCAAAATCAATGACCTAGAACTCGGTGATGTCGAAGTAGTTCACATGGAACCCTAGTACAAACTCAGCCCACAGTTTCCTGAGAAAATACCGTGGGACTTCGACATTATCACATGGAGGCTTATTCGAAAACCATGAACCATATCTTCCTCCAGTTTTTTCTCCATGGCTGGTAATTACACTAGTCCATGAAAACTCACCTCTTCCTTACATATAGAGGTTGTCCTATTCTCGGATCTGTAAATTTTCTCCACAGTTGGGCTTTTGTGATATTCAGGTGTTTTATATCCTCTTTGGACATAACAATGCTATAATGTTCTCTAATTCAAGTCCTATATTCCCTCAAATTAGTTATCTCATGGTGGGCAATGTTTATTTACTCTATTATGTTTTGTATTGATGTGGCGAGGGAAACCAAGAGGGTTCCCTAGTCTTCTTCAGTTCATCACTCAAAATTCTTAATTGGTTTAAATCCCCATGTAATTCATCTTCACGGTTTTCTTCGTTTAATTCATGGTTTGGGTCCTCTTATTGGTTTGTTTCATTCCTTTCTTATGATGGTTCATTGGTATTTGTCATTATGTTTAGGTAATGTGTACCTGCAATATCAAAATTTTCCCATTTCAATTCATTTTCAATTTTTTTTAATTTTGTATTTTATTTCAAAAACAAACAAAAAATGGCATTCCTACTCCATCTACCTTACTCCAACATCGTGGGTGTCTTTTTAGCCTCATTTCACACTTCTGTTGGTCTCCTTGGGGGTCGTTTTTGCCTCCTTGAGGGTCGTTTTCACCTCCTTGCACGCATGCAGGTGGATTGTGAACAAAAAAAATTGCTCACTATTTTTTTTAACACAGGGACGTGCGCCCATCCCTGTGTACGATCGCACAAAACATGCGTGCACATCCCTGTGTGCGATCGCACAAAGCACGTGTGCACGTCTCTATGTGTGATCGCACAAAACACGCATGCGTCCACATACGCGTGCGCACACTTATCGTGAGCGTGTCATTAGGGGTCCGTGCGCGCTCCTATTGTCCACACTGCAAATCTAACCTAGAGGTTCGCCACTGCCAAAGCAGGAGCACGTGCGCGCATACAAGGGTGCGTACGCGTTCTTGTTTTTTTCTGCTTGCGTGCTCCCATTGCATCATATTTGGGTAATAGGTTCTTGTGGGTGCCCTTATATATAATATTCATTTTTAAATATACAATCATCATTGCATATCAAAATCACTTGATTCACAACTTAATACAATGTTTATGATAGGATTTTCATATCTTATTCAAACAATATCAATTATAAATCTTGACGACTAATAATAACATAACATTTAGAGAAAACTTATCAGGTTAAGTATACCTTTTCTTTTTGATAACATGAGAACCTCTCCAACCAACCCACCGAGCTTCGTCGATTTGCCACGTGGATACCAAACTCACCACTCGAGGCTAGGCTTAATGTTGGACAGGGCTTCCAGCGAGAGTACGGCCACCATCGCGGTCGTACAGGAATTTTTTGGGGTGCAGCATTGTTCTACTAACACCTCCCCTGGAGGAATTGAAACCGAACTTCCATCGAGACAACCATCAGACCTCACCATTGGCTCCTGCCCTCAACCCCAGGTTAAGTATAACTTTATGACTGAAGACGTAGCTGCAACTTTCCACCAACTGTAAGCTCTTTGTTTGACGTATAGTATTTTCGTTGAGAAACCACCCTCAAATTGGGCAAAGAATTACTATAGCGAAAATTAACGAAGTCTTTCCAAGGTTCTCCTATGACTTAAATGCTATGTACCCAAGCTCCTCTATAAACTATTTGAGAAATATGACACATTACAATGTCACTCTAATACATATCATGGTCACTTTAAGTAATACTTTTTACATATGTATTAAAAATATTATAAAAAAAATTTAAGTGATACTTTATACTTTGTATTAAAATATCAAAAATAAAATAATAAAATATTATGTAAATAAAATAATAAATATAAACTTATAAAATATTATATAAATAAACATGTTTCAATACAAGTTGATAATGTATACTCTAATCTAATCTTCCAAAGATATATATTTCAATTATCTTGTAATACACCAAGATTTAATAATTTATTATTAAATTTTAGTAGAATATTTTATTTTATTATTTTAATTTTTTTTAACACAAAATTAAAAATAAAATAAATGTAACGAATTGTTATTTTATTAATAAAAGATATTGAAGGGGACATAAATGAAATTGTTGTTAAAGAGTGTTTGTTGGCCCACAAGAGGAAAAACAAGTGGTCAAGGTGCAAGAGGCATCTTCCCCAAAATCAGGTCAGAACTCTTTGTTGAGTGCTAAAGAGTAGGAGGTTCATAAATGACCAAGTCCTAGGCAAAATGATATATAATAGTATGTCCATTAGCAAGCAGGAGGCTAGCATTGGATGGGGATTGAATCTAATAATGCAAGAGATGGTGAATTCGTTTTAAGTTTCTTCAGCCACCAAACTCCACATCCACATTAAAGGAAAAAAGTTAGAGTTTTTAAAACAACCATTTCCTTAGAAATGGATTTGAACTTAGCCTTAAACTCACTGTAGATGAGCACAGAGAGGGCCAAGGGTCGGATCCTCCTATAGTATCATTATCTCTCATTTTCTGCATAGCGATAGAAAAACCCAATTAAATGTTGTATTGGTTATTAATCTTTGAAAAGAATTAAATGGATAGAAGCAAACTGAGCATTTTCTCTTTACCTGGTTAAAGGCTTGGAGGTTGTAAGCCTTCGAAAAAGGAATAATTCCTTTCTTAACCCACAATAAACTAGACAAGTCGAGGCCGTTTTGGCCGCCATTTCACCTCTACTAGACTCAAAAACCTTCAAGTAAAACTCATAAACAAGAAAAAAACCTCCATTAATATACTGTACATAGGAATGAGCAAGACTACGTAGCACAACCATGAATGGTTGAACTTTTCTTCCACATAAACAACTATAGACCAAACAATTGTAGCAATAAACCCTTAGATAAAAGTAAGACGTGTTAAAACCCTGGTATGAGATTGCGACAAATAGAGGGTTGAGATCTCTCTTAGACCACATCACATGCAAGTTAAAAATGCCATTGAATGCACTTGGTTGCATTGTCAGGTCACAGCCAGGGCATAATTAAAACCTTAGTTTAAAAGGCTTTAAATTATTATGCATTGGAATTATCCCCTTGTACCTGCCTTTGAACTTATTGCATGCCCAATGTATAACGTATCACCCCCAATGTGTAAGGTCGTGGCTAGGGTCCCAACTGTAGTGATTGTTATCATCATAGTCCAAACTTTTAATCAAAAACTTTAAACCAAGAACATGCGCTATGATTCCAACTTTTTCAAACCTTTTAATATACCCCTTGCCAACTTGTTTTATGAAGGTAGGGTTATTAACAAAGAATATTTAGGACAAGCCTTAGTTCTAGGCTTAGGTCCTAAGCAAACTACACTTTAAAAATAAAACCCCAGAGGTCTAAACACAACACCTTGGCAAGAAGGTGTTAATGTCGTCGTAATTCAAAGGCAATGCCCCAAGTGACATAAACGTGTCCATCAAATATAGAACCAATGCACGTTAATTTACATGCTTAAATACATGTGATGACAACTTTAATAAGTTGGGAGCAATTACTTATTACCACAAAATAATGAATAATATAGTAAATGTTTTCTTTTTTTTATTCATGGATTTTATAGGTGTGTGACACTTTATTTTTAGGTTCATAAGCAATTTTATTTTAGAGTATGAGGTGGAAAAATATCTATGCTTTTCTAGATTGCACAAGGATGAGACAAGTGTATTGTTTAGTTATTCGAAATTAGAAAAAAACTAGTATAAAATTAAAAGAAAACAAAAATTAATTGGTGGTTTATTAATGAATAATTGATAACTGTCCATGAATAGAGAATCAATTGTTCATGGCAAATAACTAGAAGAATGCAATAGTTAAAAAAGTGCATGAATACAAGGATAACTTATAATTTGGGGTAGATAGTTGGTAGTACACATGGATAACTTATAATTTAGTGATACTTAACTTAGAGTCTATTTAAGTTCACCAACCACAAATTAAATGGTTATATTAATGTATATATGTAATCTATTAGATTAACCAACCACAAACAAATTAAATAATTATCCTTTTTTATATATATTAAACCCTTTCCCCATAGATTATTCCCACTACTACAAGGCCCACTGTGAACAGACAGTTATTTTCCCCGAGTTATTATCCCCCGTCACAGTTGGAGAGGCTGACCTCGTTCTACTGGGAAATACATAACCTTCTGCCAAGCTCGGTTGTTTAATTTTTTTGGTTATATATATATATATATATAGATATATATATAAAAGTTAAAGTTATATAAAAGCATAACCAAAACTTTAACTCTTACATATATATAAGAGTTAAAGAAGTTTATGATTCAAACCAAAGATTGCTCCAACCAGATGAAATCGATTAAAAAAATGCATTATTCTCAATGAGACAAATAGTTTCAGAAAATTTCTTTGGCAATTTCAATGAACGATTTCAACAAGAAAAAGTCGTCCTCTTCATCCCTATAAAATTCTTAAAATGCACTCGATCTCATGAACGTGACGAGCTCATCATTAAGGTAATGATGGTCATGGTTTACTGGTCCGTTTGTACAGCGCGTCTGCAGGTTTCAAAAAAACTTGTGATCAGTGTGTACCCAATGTCAAAAGTTCGCATGTTTGAGAGTGACAGTCAGTGGGCGAAGTAGATTCTCTACAAACGACTATATCTCTCAACAATTCATACTTCTGGATGATGGAGATCTTGGTCGTCCTTTCCCACCATATATTTTATTAACTAAATGTTGTACCATGTTTATAAAATAATATGCATGGCTTATACCTGAAGGGATATGGATATCTCTCATCATCTTCCAAGTTTGTGCGCCCATGGCTTAATTCTCACATGAGTCAAAGATAATATGGGCTGCTATGAAATGATGTCAGAGGGCAACTGATCATCTACCAATTTTGTGGGAGACTTTCAAACGTTGAAGGAGAGCAACTCATGATATCTACTCTACTATTTTGATGCGACGACAGAAATCTTAGAATCTGAATAACATCTGGGCAGCTATCGACGATGACCAGAGAGTAACTCATCACCTACGGATTAATGTGTGCGCCCATAGTTGAAATGTTAGCATCTCAATATAGGCGGCTATGAAATGATGACGAGAGCAACTCTTTACCTAGAAAGTCAACAATTTGTGCTTTGGATTTGAAGTTTGAAACAAACCATAAATTAAGCGTGGATACGTCAGATTTTAAACATCTCGAGTCTTGGCATCTACGTTTGTGTGAAAAAATGCGAAAATTTGTTTTAAGAGTTTAGTTATTGTTTTTTAACAATGCGAATAGCAATTTTTCAAGAATATATTTAACAACTTGCAAATTAGATATCTCAATAACTTGTAATTTAGTCAGAGTTATGACTTCCTAATATCCATTATGATTTAACAAGAGTTTCAAGAATATGTTCAACAACTTGTAAATTAGATATATCAATAACTTGTGATTTAGCAAGAATTATGATGTTCTAAAACCCATTATGATATATCGTCCCAAAACTCATTATGATTTAGCAAGAGTCATAACTTCTCAAAACTCATAGAAGTGAGCCTCTATCCCAAAAACGCCACCTTGTTATTACCTCATATTAACTTAGGTCAAAGAAAGTAGATAAAACCAATGTTCAGAGTTATAACATCATACTATCGTCATAATTATCAGCACTAGACGTAGAGGAACAATAAGTGTCTCCGGTTAGAATAAGTGAAGATTAAACATGGAACAGAAGATTAAGGGGTGAAAGTAAATCTTGTATGTAAGAAAATGTCAAAACTGACATGAGAGCAATAAATCTCTTTCTTTGGTATATGACAAAATGTCAAAACTGTCCTTAAACAATCAACTTTCTTTTTCTTATTTTGGTTTACTTATGACCAGCCATGTTTAGGGATCGCGAGTTGGGTGGCCTTTGACACCAACAAATCATTATAAGAATTTTCATAAGATTTCTATCGTTAAATTTTTATTTATTATGTTTTTGAAAAGGAATATATATGAATTGTTTAGGTCAATTAATTTGAGAAGTATATTTAAATTTTTTAGTTTTCAAATGTTTTTAATATAGTTTGATTAATTTTTATTTTTTGAATTTTTTTAATATTGATTTAACTTAATTTTTATTGGTGTTTTGCAAGTGGCGTTTAGTTGGGTTTTTGTGCCCCAAGACCAGACGGCGTGATAACGTAAGCAGTGGCATTGGAAAATGCTTAGTTTGAGTTAATGGTATTGATAGTGGCAGTTGGTTTGATTAATACAAAATAGTTCGCTCTAACAACCTCAGAGCTTGTTTATGGAGTTGTACACTTGGAGTGGTTGTGTCACTATCTGCATGCATCTCTTTGCTAACATTTTCTTCGTGCTACCATGCCTTTGCATGCAGCTCATGCATAGATTTGAAATGGCAGATGGAGGCAAGTTTTTGTGTTTGATCCTTATTCTGTCTAGTTTTTAACATTGATTTTATTCATTATTTTAAATGAATTCTTACTATAGACTTGGTAGATTAATCTTGTTAACCCCATCAAGCAAATCCAAAATATATATACAGACTCGATCAACAAGCAACCATACTTGAGAGCTTACCATGGGCCTTCCCGTCATGGATCACATCAAGGAAGAAAGAGAAAGAATGAACGACAAGGATGGTAGCTTCTGTCATGAGATCATTATGCTTCATATTACGAATCATGTGGTGAAGACCAACATTGAAGTCATTAACCAAAATAAAGATCCGTCAAAGTGGTTTAATATTTCACATTATGGATTCTATTATTGTAAATTTGGATTGTTTCTTGAATTCTCCATGTTATTATATATTCTCTTTAATGGAAACTGCATAGTTTGACATCGATATAAAAAATCCAAAGCCCTTTGAACTTTGAGGTTTCATTCATTCATTGGCGCATTTATACTTTATACTTCCATCATAATATTTTATATAAAACACAGCTGTAGCTACAGTCTACAAACAACCAAAACCTCTGTGCCAAGGCGCTGCTGATTCGATTGCAACACAGCCCACAACACACTTCAAGTCATGCGCATATCAACTGCCACGCGGCAACCACCTCTCCTGTTTGTCGCACACAAACTTCATTTTCTTTTTCTGTTCCTCTAGCTTCGTTGTTTGGTTGCTTTCTTTTCACCCACGGACTTAGAAGACGAGGAATACCAGTTGCTTGCTTGCTTACTCACAAGATGTTACTGGCACGATGAAAGAAGTTTCTCAGTTTCTGCAGGCGGCTTTGACAAGCGTCCAGTTTGGCCTTGCATCGTCCAAGGAAATTGTAAGTGGATGCACGGAATAGAGAAGCATAATGGGAAATTTGGTTCTTGTTTACTGCAATTCTGAGGCAAATAATATATTTTATATTTTAACTCAGTTAAAACTCATTTTCATGCCAACTCAGTTGCGAATGTGTATGTTAAACAAAATCGAGCACTTTTTTTAATTTTTTTGGTTGGGAGTACACTCTCATCCTTGGTAATGAGCTTATAATTCTCTTGTTATGAGCAGTGAAGAATCTCGACAAAACCTGAGGTGGGTTTTGGCTGGGGTGGGGTCGCGGGTGGGATGAAGCGGGTTTAATAAACTTTTTTGAGCAATTACGAACTAAATTGTTTTTATAGGAAAGGTACCACCCAAAGGCTAAATAATTGACATTGTACACGAAAGGGATCTTAATTTGTTGAAAGACAGAAACTAGCCATGATCCAAGGTCATTTCCGCCCAAATAGCATCATGCAAAGAATTGCCAATTCCACAGTAACTCTGAAAATCACAGTAATTGTAACCTCTCATGAAGTTTCCTAGAAATTTTATTATATATTAGATTGTTTGTTTCACAAAAACTTTACACTTAAACAAAAATGTTTCACAAATTCAAACCCCTATACAGGGATGCAACTATTCAAGCTTTGATCGGGAAGTTGGACTCACCATCGCTACCCTGTAGCATGACAACAATATCATGTAATTTAGTATTTTATGTAGCTTTGTATTTTAGAAACGACGGGCATTTAAGTGCGCTTTGCAACCTATTCTTGCAGCGTAATTTTAAATGATGTATTTAAAATGGTTTTATAGAAATGAAAGAAAAGGAATGTTTTTTAAATTCATTTTACAAAATGACATACTAGTTGAGTGCCTTCCGTGAGTGAAGAAAACAAAAACAAAATGGAAAATAGAGGGATCATTAATTCTCATTTGTATCACATTAAATTTGGTTGTTTGGATGATGGACGAGAAAATATTTTAAATTGTTTCAAATGGTCTACAATTATTTTAAATTGTCTTGAATGATCTGCAATACAATTGGGATTTTCGAAGTAGCTTTTTTTTCATAAAAGTAGTGAATTTCAATAGCTGGTATTAAGTTATAATTTGGTTCGTGAATCCCAATAGATTATTATGTCATTTAAAAGGGTTTGTTCTTAAAATTGTAATTGCAATTGAATTTTTGGTTTTTGAATTCTTCAGAAGCTAACTGATAGATGGGTTTTTTGGTATGACACATTGATGCACAACTGAAACCAAAAATCCCAATGATAATGGAAAACCATTGCCAACTGTCATTCTATTAGCACTGCCAGTTAGAGAGCATTCCAACTACTCCCAGGCTAGAGGAGCAATTAAGAATATCATCCTAGTTGTTGAAATTCACATTCAATGAGCTGAAATCTTCCACCAAGAACTTTAGGCCAGAGAGTGTTCTAGGTGGAGGTCGGTTCAGCTATGTTTTCAAATGCTGGATAGAAGAGAATGGTACTACTATTGTCAAGCCGGGCACCGACCTCACTCTTGCTGTCAAGACACTTCAGGTTTGTTTGATATGCAAGGTGTTGTTTTTTTGTTCTCCTTCTTGATATTTGCAATATAGGGTTGTTTTCCCTAAGTTTGTTTTCAAGTTCCTATTGCTTTGCATCGAAAATGGGTGATGGGATTTCATGTTGGTGGAGGATTTGGATTTTTAAGAAGCTTTAAGAATGTGCTATTTTGAGGGCCAACTATGTGGGCCAGTATAACAGTGTTGATTTTAGGATTTTTAGTAGGATTGTTTGTGAGACTTTTTTGTATCGTGATGACCTAAATGTTGTGGGTAGTTTTTTTGCCGATGCCTAGAAGCCTTAGAAAACATTGATAGTAGAATCACTATAGAATATCTGCAAGAAATCTGAATGTTGGGAAGAAAATAATTGCTATCATGTGCCAAACCTATTTACATTGTTAAAGTTTAAATATAACCTAAAAAAATTATATATATAAAACAAACCATTTTTGTTTATTTGTTGTTGATCATGGAAGGATTAGATATATNCCATACTTATTTAAAAGTGTATAAATGTTGGCGAATATTACCAATTCTTAAAACACCAACTATAAAATGATTGGCGATATTTTTCAAAAAATATTTTAAGCTCCGAGGATTTTATATCATTTATATAATAATTTGGTGATTTTTTGGGTGAAAAAAGTTTACCCCATCAAAATTGGGCAAAACAGGGCTTCAAAAAATGCAAAATGGCAAATCTTTTTTAGGAGAAAAACATGGAAAAATAGCCCACTGGGCTAAAATCGCCCCTAAAATTATCCCTGATTAGATACAGGTAAGGATAATAATCTTTATGAAACTTTCAAGTTAACCTGCAACAACATGTGAGAATGTCGGAGACATTGCCACCACGTGGCTCTTGTTTAGTAAAGTTTCCATTTATTTAGGAAAGTAACACATTCAGGTATGATAAAAGAATAATCTCACAACTTCATGATCTTTCAAAATGCTTTATATTTTATAATTCCACATTCAGATGTATCTACCTGGGTATCATTAATGCTCATGATTACCTACCAGTCTTTTCCATAAACTACTTGGAAGGGGCTACAATTTGTTTTTTATTAAAATCACTTTTGAACAATTCAATTGTGTTAGTTTTAATGAATATAATTCATTTTTATTAAGCATAATTATTATACATAAAGTTTATTTATTAAATAGACATATTATTTCAATGATTAATTTACATAATCACTTATTTGTAAAGTATAATCACTACAAAGAAATTTTTATATAAACTTTTCAGTGTCTCTTTTCTAAATTTTTGAATATAATAATTAACTCTATACTAACATATCAAGATATCTTAACATAATTAAATATCACAATCACATGTGAAGATAAATATAACCCTTACTACTAGCATCACTCTTTAAAATACAATTAACTATAAAACAGAGTAAAATCAAACCTCAATGTTTTGCTTGTAAGTTTATATTAAACTCCTTATCATTACTCATCACAGCCTCTAACAAAAAAGACTAACCATGAAGTGCTCCAACCATTCACTAAGTATTTTATCCTCTGCTTATATTATTCTCATTTTGTCAATCACTACAAAATACTAATAACTCATCCTTTACAGAGTATGTACTTTAGCTTTGTAATTACATTTAGTGTAAACTAGCCGTTAACCATCCTAATTATATGAAATGAAAGGAATACTCATTGTCCAAGTATTACAGGGACAGCTAAATCAATAGATAAGTTATTGGAGAAGATATTAAGCTAAATGAGGTGATTCTGACTCACTCTCATACTTTAGTTGGTTGTTTTGGTGGTCATAAGTTCAATTCGATGGGCGTTAAGTTGTGGGTATTGGCGACCTGGTAGTCGGATATTTCTATGGTTCCAGAGATTTTTTTGTTGCCAAGGGGCTGGATTGCATTTAAATTTCTGATTGCTCCTGATTCGGATACTATTCTGGCTAGCTATTGGAGATGGGAGGGCTCCTTCCTTTTACTGAAACGATGGTCACCCCTACTTGATCCCAGAGTTGAAAGGTACGATATGCTTCCAATCTTGGTTAAAATTCCCAATTTACCTTTTGAGTTTTGGTCACTAGATTTCTTTAAATTGGTTGGCAATACTCTGGGGTCCTTTTTAGAGGCTGATCTTTCGTTTTTACAATCGGGGGTTTCTTGTCTGGGGAAAATTCTGGTACTTCCTGATTTATGGAAGGGTTTGGTGGTTGAACACGGGGACTTCACTTAGTGAACATCTCACATAGCATGTGTGATCGTGGGATATTAAAGAATACCCTTAATTTCCAAAAATATTGACCCAAACTCTTTTTGTTGAAACACCCTCCCAATACTTAAAACCTCCTCCCCACCCCTTTTTATACCTCAATCCTTATAAACCACCCTAGCCACCCCCACCTTAAACCCCTCATCCCCCCAATAACTGCAATATATTGGGTTAATTTTTAATAATTTTAAAACCCACAATATGAACTAACGTGATAGGATATTGGTCAACAAGTGAAGCCCCCGTGTGGTTGAATTAGTGATTAACAGAGGTGATACTTGTTTTAGCTAGCCTTTGGACTAAGTTGGGGTCCCCTTTAGGTGTAATCGATGTCATGGTTATGGCCATCTTGCCGCTCAGTGCAGTCTTTCTTTTCATTCTTAGGAGAAGAAAAAATCTATTTAGAGGGTGAAGAAAGATGTGGGTATTGATTTGGTTAAATCTGGGGATACTACAGTTTTTTCTGAGAATCCTTATTTACCTGTTGTTTCTGGCCATAGTATGTATTTGGGGTTGATCAAGGGTATTCATGTTTTGGATAATCTTAAACCTTTAGTGCTGATAGAGTCACATAAGGCTGATTTTTTCTCTGGTTTTAAAGTCTGTAATCCTGTTGGATCTTTGATGGAAGAGATTGATTTAACTTTATCCGCACCTTTGCTAGGTGGTTTAGGGTTTGTATCACCTATTAAACCCAATTTGATTAAAAATGGTTACTTTCTTCGATCTTGCTCTAAAGCAGAAGTTAAACCTATTAGGGTAAAGGTTATTGAACCTGACTTAGCAGATATAAAACCTATTGGGGTTAGGGATTTTAATCCTGATGCAGTCAAGATCTCATCTTCTTTTATTGATTGGGGTGGTCTTTCTTCGGATAGGATACCTGATTTTCCACGGGAACAAAAAATTGGGGCACTTACAGGAGAGTTGGCCCTGTCCAGGTGTCCTTTATGATTGTATCAACCCTTAATTGTAGGGGTTTAGCTAGTTGGGTGATGGGAATGTTATTGTTGAGGAGATGGAAGTGTTACTCTGTGGTTGGACTTTTATTTCATTGGATGCAAAAGGAAGGTCTAGGGGTTTGTTATTAGGGTGGAGAACCAGACTGTTTCAATTCTTAAGTGCCTGGGCAGTGGAGTCTGGTTTATTTGCTTCTCTTTTTTCAATTGAAATGAAAGAATCTTTTTGTTTTATGAACATTTATGGTCCCTATTTAGATAGGGAAAAGTTTTGGAACAATATTTTCTCCCTTGACTGTTTAAAGAACTCAAAGTTGATTATTGGGGGGGATTTGAATTTCTCTGTGGGGTTTTCTGAAATTTGGGGTGCAAGGGCCAGAGTGGACAGTTTATCTTCTTTTTTCTCTAGAAATATAGATGCTTTTGGTCTTGTGGATATTGCTCCTAGTGTTATTGTTCCTACTTGGTCTAATAGAAGAGTGGGCATTGATAACATTAGTAAGAGATTGGATAGACTGCTTTTTTCGGTAGATCTCCTGGATTTAGATCTTCACTTTAGACAGTGGGTTGCTTGTGGGGGGGATTTTTACCATCAGCTTGTTTTTCTTCAAATATTATCTGATTTCAAAAAACTGAGGAGTCCTTTTAAATTCAATGCTTAATGGTTAGAGAATGAGGTTTTTGTTGATTTACTTAAATCAACTTGGAATGTGTATGTGGATAATACTCTAATTTCAGTTGCATCTCATTTTGCTGACAATCTTAAACATCTTAAGGAGGTGTCTATCTCTTGGTCTATTAAGCAAAAAGAGTAGGCTAATGAGGATTTAGTTGAGATTGAACAACTATTGGTTGACTCTTTTCATAAACCTGGTTTTGGTTTTATATATGAGGATGATAAGTCTAATCTCATTTCTTTGGAGTCCCGTAAAAGGAAAAATCTTTTAGATCGTGAATAGGAGGTCAAACAGAAGAGTAGGGCAGCATGGCTTTTATGTGGGGACGACAATACTGCTTTTTTCCATAAGCATGTTAATCACAGAAAAAATATTAACTCTATTTGGAATATTCAGGATGATGATGGTATACAAGTAGAAGGATTTGAATTAATTTCAAAACCTGGTGTTCAACATTTTGAAACTTTATTTCAGGAAGAAAAGAATTTACATATTATGGAAATTATGAAAATTGTTGAACATTATCCTACTTCTATATATGAGGATAATAACAATGATTTAATGCAACTTGTTACTCTTGCTGAGATTCGGTATGTTTTAGCTTTAGCTAAAAATGATAAAAGTCCGGGACCTGATGGGATTCCAGTGGAAGTTTATAGGGTGCTTATTGATGTTATTGGTTTGGACCTTCTTAGGGTTGTTGATGATTCTAGGAAATATGGGAAAATTCCAGTGGTTTTCAACTCTACGTTTATTTCTTTAATCCCTAAGATTGATCAACCTAAATCTTATGAAGATTTTAGACCTATATCATTATGTAATTTCATCTACAAGATCATAGGAAATATTATTTCTGTGCATATTAAGAAGGTTCTTGGAAGTTATATCTCTGGAGAACAGTTTGGGTTCTTACTTGGAAGGCAGATACATGAGGCCGTGGGGGTTATTCAAGAAAGTTTACATACTATTTGCAGTAAAAAATTGAAGTCAGTAGTGTTAAAAATTCATCTGTCTAAAGCTTATGACAGAGTCAGCTAGACTTTTTTGAGAATTGTTCTTTCTAAAATGGGTTTTACTGTTCCTTTTATTACTTGGATTATGAGTAGTCTTTCTTCTGTATCTTTTTTTTTATTGATCAATGGAGTTGTTTCATCTTTCTTTAAAGCTAGTAGAGGCTTGAGACAAGGTTGTCCTCTTGCACCACTTCTTTTTCTCATTTTTATTGAAGGACTGAGTAGGGCATTATTGTCTGCTAAGGAGTGTGGTGTTCTTCGTGGAATTTCTTTTGGCAATGATATTTCTATATCTCATGTGCTTTTTGTTGATGACATAGTCATGGTTTCAGATGCATCTGAACAGTCACTTTCGACTCTTTATGAGGTTTTGTATATTTTCTGCAAAGCATCTCGGAGGCTTATTAATGATGATAAATCATCCATTTTACACTCTGGTTTGGATGAGTCTGAGCTAATTACTGTTCAGAACATTTTCTCATTTTATGTTACTAAACTTGAGTTTGGTTTGAAGTATCTTGGGTTTCATCTTAAACCCTGCAGATATCTGTTAAAATACTGGGATTGGCTAGTAGCAAAGGCTGAAAAGAGAATTAAAATTTGGATTTATTGCTGGCTATCTAAGGGAGGTAAGCTTATTTTGATCAAATCTGTTTTCAAAGCTATTCCTGTTTTTTGGATGCATTTTTGGTTTCCTATGAGGATCATTGAAAGGATTAGGAAATTATGCTTTCAATTTTTATGGGCAAGTAAATCAGACTCTTCTGGTTTTCCCTAGACTTCCTGGAAAGCTTTAGCAAGGCCAAAAATTTTGGGAGGCTGGGGGTTGAAGATACCTATTGTTTTTTCTAAAGCTTTGGCTGCGAAGAATGTTTGTAATGTTATTAATGGAATTGGACTGTGGGTAAAGATTGTATTATAGAAATATGTGCATCCTTTATCTTTAATTGAATGGATCAGAGTTACTATTAAAAAGAAAAGGTGTATGTCTATTTGTTGGAAAGCAGTAATTTGGTCTTTTGATCTAATAGGTAACTATCTTTCTTGGAAGGTTGGGAATGGTGCTAATGTTAGAATTGGTTTTGATTCATGGGTTGGCTGTAAGTGGCGACATGTTCTTCCTTCCAGTCGGATTGATAAACTTCACTCTTTTGGCTATTTTTTTCTCAAAGACATTAGATGCCCTAGGGATTGGGTTTACTGATCATGATGATATAACTTTTTGGAATGGTTAGACTGTCATGTTAGACTGTCTTTTGAAGCTGATCGATTGATTTGGAATTAGTCCAAATCAGGGAAATATACTCCAAGTATTGGCTCTCTTCATATGACTTTGGATAGAAATGAGGAGGAACTTTCTTGGTGGTGGAAGGTTCTATGGAAGCTTAAATGTCCATTGAAGACTAAAATTTTTAGTTGGTTCATTTTATCAGATAAAGCTTTAACCTGGGATATTATTTGCAGGAAAGGAAGGGAAGGTCATGGAAGATGTTATTTATGTAAACTGGAGTTAGAAACTAATGTACATCTTGGA
Source organism: Pseudotsuga menziesii (assembly GCA_001517045.1). Taxonomy (NCBI): domain Eukaryota; kingdom Viridiplantae; phylum Streptophyta; class Pinopsida; order Pinales; family Pinaceae; genus Pseudotsuga; species Pseudotsuga menziesii. The sequence goes on along the minus strand of LPNX011086188.1, from coordinate 303,347 downwards.
GTTGAATGTAATTTTACTCCAAGTGTGTGGTCTGAACTAGAGGTTAAATTACAGAAATCCAATTTATGGGCTGGAGATTTGATAAGTTTATGTCTCAAAAATTGGTTTATAAGAGATGATACTAACCTTATCAAATCCTTACCAATCTTGGTACTCTGGTTTATTTGGTTAGCTAGAAACAAGTCCTGTTTTGAGGATTTAACTCCATCTTCTTTCCAGTTTGCTTCTCTTAGTTTGGGAATGATGAGTACTTTTCCTCAAAGTCAGAGTGTGGTTAGGATCAGAGCCGTTGTTGTAGAATTCATTGATAAATCTTATCCGTGGGGATACTTTGATGGATCAGCTGCTGGAGATCCAAAAATGTGTGGAGCTGGTGGTCTGATTTTTTATCAATGATCAGCACTATTTTTCCTTCAAAGTTGGATTGGGATCTGGTTCTAATAAATTTGCAGAGTTACTTGGTTTAAAGCTTTTGTTGACTTTGTCCTTGGAAAATAATCTCAAAAATTTGCAGATTTTTGGAGATTCTCAATTGGTAATCAATTGGGTCTCTGGTATGTATCGTATACAGAATGTTCAAATAGCACAAATTTTGATGGAAGTTCATAGATTGGTTGATATGTTTCATTCAGTGGATTTTATGCACATTTATCGTGAACGTAATACTTCTACAGATATATTGGCTAAAGAAGGTGCTAGTGTTATGTCTGGTTCTTGGCAGATTTCAAAGCATAGGGAAGATGAACGCTTTGAAACTATTAAACTGTTTTAACTTTTGGACTTTCATTTTGAGAGTTATCAGATTCTAGATGAATGTGTCTTTGAAGGATGGAAGATATCCTACTTCATAGTAAAACTTTGTATCTGATACTGATATATAGTTTTTTTGGTGTT
>LPNX011086188.1:259234-286699 GCA_001517045.1 Pseudotsuga menziesii | reverse complement strand
AATATGTCAATTCAACCATTATGGTTGACTTATTTTATTGAAATTCTATTGATTCTTGAATTCCAACTCACAAAAACTTATTTTGGCACGTTTTCTTATAAGACCCATTTTAGACCCCAAATTTCCTCTAATGTGACAAAAGTATAAACATAAGACTAAGCAATAAATAGCAGTACGAAATCGTAAGTAAAATACATTAAAAATAATGATTGAAAGTAAAAGATAGAATGTAAGAACAACTTACGAATAAATAGTGGTACATGAAGCATATGATATAGTTCCGCAAGTGAATAATGTTCTGTCTAGGTAGTTTTTACTAGCCTGTAAAAAAAAAAAAATTTGATTTTTGGGGACATTACACAATAACTTCCTTTACCAACTTTATATGACTGGGAATAAAAGACAAAAAGGGTAGTTGACCACTTTGTGGGTTTTCCCTTTAGACATTTTTCTTTTCCCCATTGCCCAAGGGTTTGACTATTTCCCCTCCCTATTCCTTATGAAATCATTCCCCCATCTCTTTAACGTTGCGGTGCATAGATAGTTGTGGTATTTTTATTAATTTTCATTTTACATGATGTCTCAAACATATTTTGCCTAGCTATTACATAAACCATCAGCATTGATTTTTATCGCCGAAACATAAAATACTAAATCCATGGTGGGGCTTTTCCTTGAGCTCCACACCACGATTTATTAATGCTATTTACATCATATGCAATTCAATACCATGGGGTCAAAACCTAGATGTTACACATATCTTAAAACAATATCAATTATAAATATTGATTAGTAATAATAACATAACATTTAAAAAGCATCTATCTACTTAAATATGCCTTTATGATTGAACGCCTAACTACTTTCCACCAATTACATGCTCCATGTCTAACATATTTTTTTTTCTGTGAAAAGGCAATCCTCAAATTGTTAAAAAAATCTAATAGATCAAAGATTAATCAAGTCTTTCTAAAATTCCCCTATGCCTTAAATGCTATGTAGCCAAACTCTATAAACTATTAGAGAAATGTGATACATTACAATGTCACTCTTAAGTAATAAATATCATGGTTACTTTTAGGAATACTAAAAAATAAATTAAGTAATATTTTATACGGATGTATTAAAATATTAAAAGTAAAATAATAAAAAAGATTGTAAATAAATTAATAAAATATAATTTTATAAAATATTATGTAAATAAACATGTTTCATTAAAATTTGATAATGTATATCTTAATTTAATTTTCAAAACCAAAGATATATATTTCAATTATCTAAAATTGAAAGAAAAAATTGGCTGCATTGTTATTCAAGTTTTTGAGTTCTTTACTCATTTAAAATTAATTATTTAAATTATTGTTTTGTTTTATTTTTTAATCCAAATACAAATTATAGATAATACTTAGTTAAATTTAAAATATCTTATTCATCTAAAACATATACATATACATAATGATAACCATCTACTTTATTTATTCATAATAGTTTTTTATAATGTCCCAAATGGATTTAACACACTTAGAATTTATGCTAATAATATGATCTACTATGAATAAAAGTTATTATCTCCAAAAACATGCTCTTCATGGATATTTATGTTTTTTTATATAAAAATAATTATTTTATAATTTATGAACTAAATAAGAATCATAAATTTAATCAAAAATATTAAATTTAATATATAAGTTCTTAATTTAAATAAGATTTTTTTTTAATATTTTTGGGTTTAACTAGCCCATCCCTAGTAATAAAACTTCTTATCTCCAAAATCATGTTCTTCATGGATATTTATGTTTTTTTATATAAAAATAATTATTTTATAATTTATAAACTAAATGAGAACGAGCATAGATCCATCTTAAAGGTGGCTTTACTAAGCGCCGAGAGGGATCAAAACTCTCAAGTTGCAAACCCTTTCTCCCCTATAGAAACCAATAGTCACCCATTTTATCATTAAAATCACATAATGTGTAGTTGAAAGGCAGGTTTCCATGGATTATCATGCTACAAGGTATGGGTGCACATTATTGCACACTACCATGGATGATACGCAAAGGGGTATCACTTCATTATTTGATTGTACAAGTAATATTTGTGGTAATTAATATCATATTAATATGGAACTCTATTAATACTCTTATTACCTATGCAAATCAATTTGTTACCTATCCAAATTTGTCCCATATCCCCACAAATTAATTGTTGCAATGGATGGCGCATATATTTATGCATATTCTTGTAGTCTCTAGAAGCACTGGAAATGACAATATTGTTGCACTAATCAAGAGGGAAGGTAATGTTTGTATTAGGTCATTAATTATCTGTATCTCCCAGGTATTAATCGATAATATTGTTGTAGTCTGTGTAGCCACTGAAAATAATAATATTGTTGCAGTGAATTGATAGGTAATATTTGTATCATATCATTAATGATCAATTATGTGGATAGCTCAAGTATTATTTTCATTACATAGTTGGTTGATATATTTTTCACTGGAACAAATAGAGAACTGATATATTATTTGTAGGTTTGCCTTACATAGTTGGTTGATATATTTTTCACTGCAACAAATGGAGAACTGATATTATTTTCACTTTTTTTTGTCCCTGCATGCAAATGATAGTAATGTTTAAATATGGTTATAATATTTGAATGTTTTGACTAGATTTCATTATTTTTCTATATCATGGTGATGAGTGAATGATAAAAGTTTGAGTAGTTAGTGTGATAGAGTGTTTTGAATTTGAGAACTCTAAGTGAAGCATATTAATTATTCCGCATGATTTATAATAAAAACTAATATTTTAAAATCAAAAAAAAAATTTAAAAGTTTGACAAATCACCACAATACTACTACCACTTGAATATATTTTTAAAAGTTTGAAAAGATCCAAAACAATGATTAATGTGGATTAGTTAGAATTTGGTTATCAAATTTAACCTAAAGGAGTTGATTTTTTTTTTTAGTTTAGCTTTAAACTTGATATTGTTAATGTCATGTTAGTTTTTAAAATGTTATAATGTGAAAATGATAAGAGCGTAACCTTATTAATGATATATAATGATAATGAGAAGAAAAAAAAGTAGTAACAACTATGTGAAAAACAAGCACTAGTTAGATTTATTGAAAAAGAAAACAACATTGTCTTGAAATTTTTTTCAACAATAGCTAATAGAATTAATAATAGATTTAAAAACAAATAGTGTCTTCGTTAAAAACAAATATTGGGAAATCATAGTTTGCTTACCCTCTAACCATTTGAAATGTTCTTTACCACATTATTATTATTATTAATGAACCATATTTGGTAAACCAATAATATGAAACCATATGAAGTTAATATTAAACTTAGATTTAAAAAGTTGATTTAATACTAATATTTTAAACTTAACACTAAAATAGTTTTATGTTTTAAATGAAAGTTAAAACAAAGATTCTGATTGATGTAAATTTATTTTTGCTAAATAATTAATAAGAACATCAACAAATACATTGTAATTGTAATAATACACATTTTGTTGAGGTTAATATTTTTTTTTAATTTGGTTCAAGTGAAATTATCACATTAATAATGAAAAAAAAGATAATAGTTATTGTGTTTACTACTCTGAGATTTATTTATTTTTATTTGAGCCAACTATAAGCCAAGAAGGAGTTACACATCCCCCAATGAAACCATATGAAGCGAATATTAAATTTAAAGAAGAATATTAGATTTAAAACCTTGATTTAATATTTCTTCTTAAACTTAACAATATAAGTCTTTTATGTTTTAAACGAAAACTAAAACAAGATTGTGGTTGATGAAAATTTCATTTTATTAAATAATTAATAAGAACATAAATGTATAGATTGTAATTGTAAATGAAAGCTTAAGCATGTTGAGTAAATGTAAACCTTAACATGCTTGTAAACCTTAACATGCTTCATATATGAATTTATAATTGGATTTATTTTTTTATTATGTTTTGATATTTATTTAATTTTTATCAAGCCTACTAATTTTTTGGCATTTTTATTTCAACCTACTATAAGGCGATTATAAGCACAGGAGTGTTATACACCCCTCAAACTAGGCTTTAGAGGGCACAATGAAGAGAGTATTAAATTTAAAGAAGAATATTAGATTTAAAACCTTGATTTAATACTAATTTTTTAAACTTAACAATATAAGTTTTTTATGTTTTAAACGAAAGTTAAAACACAAATAGTGGTTGATGGAAATTTCATTTTGCTAAATAATTAATAAGAACATAAATGAATAGATTGTAATTGCAATAATAAAGATTTGGTCTTGGTCAATATTTTACTTTTAATTTAGGTTAACAGAAATTATCACATTAATCATTAGAAAAAATAATAATAATAATTGTGTTTAATATATTGAGATTTCTTTATAGAAAGAAAATTTATGCATTTTTTTTAAATATAAAGTTTATGTGATTTAGTTAGTTTAAAATGAAAGCTTAAGCATGTTGAGGAAATGTGAACCTCAACCTCCTTCATATATAAATTTATAATTGGATTTAATTTTTTTATTATGTTTTGATATTTATTTTATTTTTATCAAGCCCACTAATTTTTTGGCATATTCAAATTATTTTCTTTTATTTTTTATTTTTATTTGAGCCTATTATAAGCACAGAAAGAGTTACACATCCTCCCCTACTGAGCTATAGAATGCGCCTCTAGGCGCAGTCATAAATTTAATCAAAAATATTAAATTTGATATATAAGTTCTTAATTTAAATAAGATTTTTTTTTTAATATTTTTGCTTCTAACTAGCCTAACCCTAAAAAGAATTATATCCTAAGTATTGATAAGACTGGCACTTTAAATAAATAAAATAACTAAAATTGATAAATTTTAAATAAATATTATATTTACTCATAATTTGAAAAATACAACACATAAAAATAATAATTCATAACATAACATTAAAAAAAATGATATATAATTTCTATGCATTCCATTCCCTGAGGTGCCCACTCTAAAAATTAAATTTATATAAAATACAAATAAATATAATATTGTCTTACAATTTAACAATTTATAAAACAAAATGGAAATGTGACCAATAAAATGGATTAAACTTTGAAGAAACAATATTGTTTGCAATTTCAATATATGATTCCAAAGTCAAAAGCGTCCTCTTCATCAGTCCAAAATTCTTAGAATGCGCTGTTTCCCCTGAACGTGACGAGATCATTACTAAGGCAATGTTGGTCTTGGTTTACTGGTCCGTCAGAACAGAAAGTCTGCCATTTTCTAAAGACTTGTGATCACTGTAAACCTAATATCAACACTTTGCATAAATGAAACTGACAGGTAGTGGCGGAAATAAATTCTCCACAAACGAGTATATATTTCTACAGTTCATCCTTCTGAATGATGGAAATCTTGCTCTTCCTTTCCCACCAAAGTGTTGTATCATCATTAAAAAAGAATATGCAAGGCCTATAGTTTGAAGGGATGTGCATATATAACACCAATGATCAATCGAGAACAACTCGTCATCTACCCAATTTCGTGCGCGCATGGTTCACAATCGACTATGAAATTATTGGCCGACTATGAAATTATTACCAGAGAGCAACTGCAATCTTGACAAAATTGTTGGGCTCAAAAATATTTGGACGGCTATGAAATGATGACCAGAGAGCAACTCATCATCTACCACTTTTGTGCAGATCAAATGTCTCCAACTCATCATCTACCAAATTTGTGCACCCTTGGTAGAAATCTTAGCATAAAATCTATCTGCAAACTTGACAAAATTGTTGGGCTCAAAAATATTTGGACGGCTATGAAATGATGACCAGAGAGCAACTCATCATCTACCACTTTTGTGCAGAAATCTTATTCTCAAAGTCATTTGGCCGGCTATCAAATGTCTCCAACTCATCATCTACCATTTGGGTGCTCCGAGTGCAGATATCTTAATATCTAAATAATCTATGGGTGGCTATCGAATGATGATGGGAGAGCAACTCATCATCTACTGATTTTGCGTGCCTGTGGTTGAAATGTTAGAATCTGAATATGGGCGGATGAAATCTTGTGTCAGCAATACATAACAAATATCAAATCGAAAGGTAACAGTTAGGGTTTGAATTTTGGGTTTCAAGTTTGAAACCCACAGTAAAACTTCATTTCACATTTTTGGTTAAAAATGATAAGGAATAAATAGAAAATAAAATAAAAATGATAGTAAAATAAGTTTAATAATTATACATTAGTATGGTTATTTTTAATAAATATGTAAGTTCAAACTATCCAAGGGACCAACAGCAAAGTTAACCATACAAATATGTAAGTTCAAGTCATCCAACGGACCAACAGCAAAGTTAACCATACAAATATGTATTTTTAAGCTATCCAACAGACCAACAGCAAAGTCAAAGGTTGACTTGGTTGCTTGTCCCTTGGATAGCTTGAACGTACATGTTTTTTAAGCTCAAGTCATTAGTATAGCTATTTAACTTGTGGATGGTGAATACCAATAGAGCACAAGTTAAGCGTCACAAGTTGCTACTTATTCATGCTTCAGCTATCGGTTATCACATGAAAAGTGATATATATATAATTTTGATACTACAATTTTTTTAGCTTTTTGCAATCTAGGAAAAGGACTCTTCTTCCTCCCAATAAGTTATCTATTATTTGTTCTCCATAAGTGTTGTTTATGCCTAGGCTACATAGGTTGTCTTCCACAAATACTAGTTATCCATATATCATCTACCAATTATTTTTTATATTGAAAAACTATACTTATTATTCCACCCCAAACTTTAGAATATAAACATATATTTCCACAAATACTAATTATCTATACATCCAGTACCAATTATTTTTTATATTGAAAAACTATACTTATTATTGCACCCCAAATTTTAGAATATAAACATATATCTATTTAAAAATATAAACACTTATACTTGTAAATAGTAAATAAAAATAAAAATAAAAGTATACTTATTCAAAATTATGTTTACTAAGTTTCAAATAAAAATAAAAATAAAATTATATTTTATTATTTCAATAATTCAAAACAAAACTTCATTAAAATACAATTTATCTCATCCAAATACTATGATTACCTCCAATAATTCAAAACAAAACTTCATAAAAATACGATTTCCTCTCATCCAAATGCTATGATTAACTCCAATTATAAAAAAATACAATTCATCTCACACAAATTCTATGATTAACTCCCATTATAAATAGATAAAAGAAGATCTGAAGATTAAACACATCTAAAGTTTCATATCATAGTTATGGCATGATAAGGTTATTATAATATTTAAAGTTATTATAATTAAATTGAAGTAGTTTAAAAGTTATAAGATTTGTATTTTTTAAGTAGTTTAAATGTTATAATAATTGGATTTTTGAAGTTAATATTATCTATTATACAATTTTTTATTAAATTAGAAAAAAATATCTTCTTTCAAAACCTCTAACTCAATTCATTATGCAATCTTAATCATTTATATTTACAATTCTAACAACTTTTTCTAAATAAATATGTTAAAAAAATCTTAATCATAACCTATTCAAACTAAAATATATTAACTTTAAAACACTAATTAATATAATAAGACAGCAGAATGAAGATGAAGCCTAAAATAACCCTAAGTTAGAAAAATGAAATCCATGCTTAGGTTTCCAAGTAGGCTCAAGTTTAACCTATAAGAAGCACGATTTCTATGGTGATAGAAACTCTATGGTTTCTATGGTGATAGAAATTCTATGGCTTTCTTGTATAGAAATTCTATGGCTTTTGTGTCAACCAAGGTTCACTTTATTTCGATCAATTCAATTTCAATTTGGTGGATTTATGTTAATATTTTGAAAGTTTATAATAATTGAAAAGTGATATTATTAGTTTTAATTTTTATTATTAAATTTAATTTAATATAATTATTTAATTTTTAATAAATGAATATAGATAGATCATAAATTAAGTGTTATTAATTATCTTATTTTTCATGTTTAGTTGTAATTGTTTATTATCTATGATGATGATTGTTATGGTCCACTGAGACCATCAAACCTAAAGAAACCAATTAATTAGTTTATTTTAAAATTGTATTGCTTAAAGAGCTTGGTGAGAAGCATCTCGAGCTCACTATAATTTTGACAAGTTAAAAGGCTAAGAAGGTCACTCTCGCAACAAAGATTATGAAACTGAGATCACTCTAAGAGGAAGTGATTTTCATCTTCAATGTTCTTATTCTCACAAAGACGACAAATATTTTCCACCCATGGTGTTTTAGGAACAGTCCAACGACCTATTTCACTATGGATCTCATGAGAGTTTGTTCTTATCTTGGCTATTTAATTTTTTTCTTTGAACTGGTTAAAACAGAGAGATACTTTTGATCTTCTAGAGTAGGGTTGATGACCTCCTTATAATATCTTAATTTTCTTTTAGCCTCTAAATCTTTCTCACACCACAGTTTCTCTTTAAACTTAGAAGTAACAATATTTTTGATGTTATTAATATTTTGCAATGCAATATTTTAGTCGATCTCCGAGTGGTTCCTTTCCAAGTTGGTTGATTGAGAGGCCATTCATACCTCTCATTGCATATTAATGAAGGAGTTTTAGTTGTAGGTTGAAGGTCCATACAGTCTGAATTATCATCTATATCCATATTCTCTCATCCATTCTTCTCCATCCCCCCACACTCTCATGTCGAAGGCACACTTGTGGAGTGGTGCTTACGCTTTGTTGGGTATATTTTATGGCTAAGCTTTGATATATAATGTATGGTTCTGTAATATCATTTCGATATGCTCTGTAAGTAGAAATATCAACAACACATGTATGAAAGGCTTGCATTCCCATGCTTTTGAAAAACTAGTTTTCATAGATTTGGATTCAATCTTGAATTAGTTTTATATCATATTTGTATAAGGGATATTCTCTAAGTTTTATTATGTTATGAAAGCCATACATGATGTGGTGACAACCAAATAAACTTGTAATTAGTTATAGTACATGCATGATTACTTTCACATTAATTAAACTTGTAATTAATTATATTACATACATGATTACTTTCACATTAAACTTGTAGTGCAAAAGTACTACGTGCATATTTTCTTGTAATAATTGATTATTGAAAAAACAAGTACTTCAAGTTGCTTAAGGTAGAGAAAATTGATGATTTCAATAGTCATGTGAAGGATTAAAATAAGTATTATAAAAAAAAATCATTTCAATAGTCATGTCAAGGATTAATATATGTATTATAAAAATAATTACTATAGACTCTTAATTTAAAACAGAGTTACATTAGATTTATGGAAAAACAATATCTTTATTATGTAGTGTAATTTTTGGAGAAGACATTTTTGTGGGAAGTCACAAGGAAGAAATGTCTCTTACTAACATTATAGTTGATTGGTTGGGGAATGAATATGCTTGCTTGTTGAGTAGCTTCTTTCATGGTTTTCATGTTCATATTCATGGTATTTAATTTATTCCTACACATGATTTAGAGTTTAAAGTCATAAAAAATAATATGGTATTTATAATAACAACCCAATGCTTGGAATTGGTGAGAATTATTAATAATAAAAATATATAGATACATATGAGAGATAATTCAAGTGAAAGAATGCCAAATTTATTTGAGAAATGATGTAAATTCAAAAATCAAAGTCCTACATGTTTTTATTGAAGAGGCATATTGCAGACTAGGAAGACTATGAAGGAAAACAAAATAAAAGGAAAGAAAACAAAATAATCCTATTTTTTTTACCAAGTGGTGTACCAACGAAACCATTGATACTTGGTTGACTTATCCTACATTGATTTCCTTTTCGTAAAAACAATTCTTACTGTTGATAAAATATGCTTGAAATTTTGTGAAGTTAGTTCTTTTTAACAGGACTTTAACATTAGCAATAAGACATATGTCCACATGAAACTATGCAATGGTCTTATTCCATCCTTCACTTGTGATATCACCTTATAACACTAATTGAGGTTAAGAAGTAAGTATTTGATGAAAGGAATTTTTTAAAAACCTTTCCACTAACACATAATCCAATTAAATGGGCCACATGTGAAAGAAGTTTTCCATTTTAAGGTCGAAAAAAAGTTTAAATAAAAATCACCTTGATGGTCTGCAATGAACCTAGGTCACCAATCTACCCCATAATTACACTGTTAGATATTGAATATTACTCTTCCAATACAATAAAATAGATGACATACATTTAAAAATGAAAATAGAATGTTCAAAAAAATTAAATAATTTCCAAATAAGACTACTTGCAAATCATTAGAGGAAATTTCAACTCAAAATGGGCCTCCTAAAATGAATTAATAAAAAAATAGTTAAAATAATAAAATAATATTTATTAATTTTGGAGGAAGAAAAGAAAAAAACTACTTTTTTGTTTGTATTTTTGACATATCTCCCTGTGTTTTTACTCAAATTTCGATCGGGAGAGCTCGTTGGATGCAGAAATAAATTTTGCATCCAACGAATACTCACTCGACATACTTTTGATGGACCCCGCTACCCCAAAAACAAGAAATACCTGAAAAAATGGAATGATGACATCATCATTCCATTTTTTCAGGTATTTCTTGTTTTTGGGGTAGCAGGGTCCGTCAAAAGTATGCCGAGTGGGTACTCGTTGGATGCAAAATTTATTTCTGCATCCAACGAGCTCTCCCGATCGAAATTTGAGTAAAAACACAGGGAGATATGTCAAAAATACAAACAAAAAAAGTAGTTTTTTTATGATACCTATCCCCAAATTTATATTAAAAAAGTGTTTAAGACCTATACGGTATTTCAAATTTAAATAAATTTCATTGGCTAACACATGATGACATGGAATTTGAATAAAATTTAAAAGGCCCATTTTGAGTTGAAATTTCCTCTAATGAATGTTTCACCAACCTACTAGTTCCCTAGGTGGGGATGGAAGCATAAATGTTGTAATAAGGGGGATATATGACCCAAAAAGGACTTTGTTTTACCATATTCACATTAAAATGGGTCCCATAAATATTAAATGCTAATAAAATAAGGTGGCATTTGTTCATGAATACACTTGGAAGCTTGTGGATTCCTTGGGTGACTAGATTCCCCGCACACTTGGCACAATATTCATCCAAATTAGAACACATGGGTGATGTAACGTTATTCGAGAGTGATGTGGTGTCACTTGGAAGGAGATTCCATGCACTCTATGACAACAAATGATGGAAGATTCTATGACAAGTATGAAAAATTCATACTAGATTGCAGACGTATGACAAATCTGAATGACAAGGATTAAAATAGCCACAAAGAGGTTGAATTTGGGAGTTAGAGGTAGCCATTCGAATTGGGAAAAGAATTGGAGCATGAAGATGAAGACAATTGTCATATGAGTTACTAAACCACTCAGATGAGTTGGAGGACTCCCATGGAGGGAAATTCAACCTTAGGAAGCCTAATAAAGTTAATAAAAGGATTTCATGAGGAAGGAGAATAGTTTTTTATAATTTTTTAATTGTCCTTTTGAATTTTGGAGATATTTTTCTTCTCGAGTGCATGACAAGTGTTCACTTTGCCTGCTTGTGAACCAATTTCGAGGGAGTTGGATTCCTTTCCAAATTGGTTGATTGAGAGGACATTCAGGCATCTCATTGAAGATTAATGAAGGAGTTTTAGTTACAGTTTAAAGTTCCATATAGTTCAAATTATCACTTATCTCCCTATTCTCTCATTCGTTCTTCTCCATTCCCCCACACTCTCATGTTGAGGGCGCATTTGTTGGTGTGGTTCTTGCACTTTGTTGGGTATATTTGATGCCCAAGCTTTGATATATGGTGTATGGCTCTGTAATATCATGTCCATATGATATGTAAGTAGAAATACCAGCAATACATGTATGAAAGGCTTTCATTACCATTCTCTTGAATAACTTGTTTTCATGGATTTGGCTTCAATCTTGAAGTAGTTTTATATCAGATTTGTATGAGGGATATTCTATGATTTTGTTGATGTTGTGAGAGCCAAATATGATGTTGTGTAACCCATATAAACTTGTAATAATTATAGTACATGCATGATTACTTTCACATTAAGTAAACTTGCAATTAATTATAGTACATACATGATTACTTCCACAATAAACTTGTAGTGAAAAAGTACTACATGCATGTTTTCTTGTAACAATTGATTATTGAAAAAACAAGTACTTCAAGTTGCTTAAGGTAGAGAAAATTGATGATTTCAATAGTCATGTGAAGGATTAAAATAATTATTATAAAAAAAATCATTTCAATAGTCATGTCAAGGATTAAGATATGTATTATAAAAAGAATTACTACAGAGTCATATTAGATTTATGGAAAATCAATATGTGTATTATGTAGTGTATTTTTTGGAAAATCCATTTTTGTGGGAAGTCACAAGGAAGAAATGTCTCTTACTAACATTATAGTTGATTGGTTGGGGGATGAATATGCTTGCTTGTTGAGAATTTTCTTTCATGGTTTTCATGTGCATATTTGTAAAATACCTCGTATACCTCAATGCCATTATGTGTGAAAAATGGGTAAAAGAGTCTTTGTTTCACTGTTACTACAAAAACAAGTCCATCATGTTAGTGTCAAATATATGAATGGTCCTTTCCTCCATGAATAATTATATGTAATTTCAACCGTACACTCATTCATATCAATAGCCTATATTTGAAATCATCTATCAATGGTATTTTAAAGATGCAAACCCAAAAACATCACTCTTATCCTTAAAAAGAAACATTTCATCATCATTTTCCATCATCATTTACAAGTTGCAAAACCAGATGATCAACACATAAGTCAATCCATATTAAATCAAACCATTAGCAATAGTCCATGCATATTAAATCAACCGTTGAGTGAAGAGGCGATTCTTTTCTTTCCAACTGTTTTTCTTTTGAAAACATAAAAACATTAGTCTAACGAGCTTACAAAACAATTACATATGAATATGATTCCCTCATCCTCAAATCAGTAACAAACACCCTTATTTCATATAACAGGGATACCATAAGATGACTTGATTATTGCAGTCCCGTCTACTATCCACAATGTTATATTTTCTTAATACATCATGCAAGACCCTTAGCCAATAATTTTCGCTTTTATCTTATTTATCTAAAAAAAGGTAACCAGCCAATAAATTATCTTTGTATTTAACATAATTCGTATCTCACCATTTCACCCTTATCATCACCATTTTCACCATTATTATCAAGCAAAAGGTACATGCATAAAAATCATCAAAGAACATATAATGAAAATACTTCAAAAGCACATAAAAGAAATACAGAATACATCATGACACAAAATCGGGATCAATGTACGTGGTTCACCTAATCCTTGGGCTATGTCCACAAAACTTGTCACATCAGGTGACATTTATTAAAAATCAAAGCTTAGAATCCGCAACACTGATGTTCCCGTACTTTCTTTCTGTTCCTCCTCCTAGACTCTCCTATGAGAGTATTTTCCAAGCTATTGATATGCTAGTGTTAAACAAAAATATTCCTATCATTCATCTAAAGAACATATTTTAGAGCGAGCTAGGATCAATCATGAACCATACTATCATTGGTAACCCCACTCTTAGTTGGACATAACCCAATCAACCTACATTGGGTCTATATAAATGCATGTAATATACATTCAACATTAATTGAAAGAAAACATTGGCTCCCATGAATTCAAAATGATTCGGTATACTCAGTCTTGCCTATGTACTATGCAGTAGTAAGCAGTATATGTATATAAGGGAATAATGATGTTTTTATTCTAAACATATCATAATAAGCAGGTATTTATGACTTGCATCCACACTCTCATAGCTATATATTTATAATCAACGCTTTTGTTTCAGAATATATCCATACCAATGTAGGGATGTAGCATTACACACTCTTACATATTCTTTTATGTTATTCCAGTTATTTACTAATAACTCTCCTACTATTACCGTGTATAAAATTTATGTGCTGGTATCCCAATAAAAACAAGGTAGGGGGCACTCTGATATGCATTAGATCCCCTAACCAAATCCAATCAAATAGGGAGAGGGAGGTTCGTCCATGACCCAACAGTGAAGAGTTGTCAATGAATGCAACTGCAATAAGCACAAGTATTGGCTACAAGGACATGCCCCTTTCACAGGACACATGTAGATAGTCTTTGGTATAACAATAGTGAGCATCCACATAACGTTTTTTCTTTAAGTCGCTTCCTGTGAATTTCATCCTATAGGAAAACATATAAGAATGAAAAGGATTTAAACTGGAGACCATTAAAACTCCCAAGGATCATTTGTTAAAACCCTCAATTAATTACAAAACCAATCAGAAAATGGACCATATAACAAACTGCAACTGGAACGAAAAGGTTTCGGAATAGAAGACAGAAACGATGCCTAGTAATATTTGATTTTGTCTATTTGTGTGATTCCATGGTAACTGAGGCATTTATGTAGCACTAAACACAATATATAAATATATATAGATATAAGAAACATTTCAAGTCTTCTAATCGTATTCCCTTGGTAGGTTACGCAGTACCAGAATTGAATGTTTCTCAGAGCATAGAACCGGCTATCACAAGGTCGAAACAACAGGATTTACGTCAAGCAAAAACGGCCTGTATCGAGAGGGGAAAAACATAGAATCTTGCAAGGGAGGACAGGACTTAAACTCCTCAAGATTTATTTTATAGACTATAAGGTGGCTAGTTTCCATTCAGGAACAGAGGAGAACTCATTTATTTATCTCTCTGGTTCTTTAAATTACTCTTTGAGCAATTTCTTGAACTTCTGTTCTAGAAATTATGTTGCAGTCTCTTGAACCCCTCTAGGTCAAACGACTAAGTCTAGAGGTAGATTAACAATACTTGAGCTCAGATTCATGTATGTATTTTGATTTCACTTCCTAGATGATATGGGCAGATATGTCTGTATATGCCCGTAAACTGTACTCCTTTTTATGCAATAAAAAGGGTAGAGCGTTTTCATCTGAATCATCTAAACGAATTGTGAAAAACGAGACAGGTGGAAAAAAAATACAAAATAATTGTCTTTAAGCCACGAGATCCCAACCGTGTGCAGATAAAATGTAATTCTCAGAGTAACCAATAAGATTATGCATTAATCGGCAGAATCAAGCAAAGAAAAATTTAAACTTGAGAGTGAACAGTGAAATCGATCTGAGCAAGTCTAAGTGGACTGGAGAAAAAAAACCAAAATGAGATTCGTTCACAATCCGGTTCTCAAATCCGCAAGCAATTTCTATATATCAAATCGCCAATATTCATCTATCTCCGAAAACGAGAAAACTCCAATTCAAAAAAAAATCACATGCAACTTCTATCAAGGCGTAGCCTATGCAATGTCCCACTTGTTGTACCCTAAATATTTTGTAAATTGTGAAAATGTTAAAGTGTAATTGTTCTGGTGAGGAGCTCAAGGCCAAGGCCCCACCAGTAACAAGAACATGAACTCAATGTGAATTAGTTACCTAAAAGACAAGCTCACAAGACCTAGTGCGTGGATGCCACTTAACGATGGTCAATTAAGCCCACCAAGGGCTGAAGGAAAACAACCAAAGGAGAGATTAAGTGATGACTCTGTCTTATTTATCATTTGAAGTATCTCGGTATTAGAAAAAGGTTCACCCTGTAAAGAAATCCCTACTTCCCAAAGATGATCCCAAGTAGGATACCCGACACACTAATCCTATTTCGACTACCCCGTGTTAGGGGGAGTCACAATCATCTTTTTACATTGTTTACGCTACATAAAAAAAAAAAAAAAAACAAACAAACAAACAAACAAACAAAAAGGAGAGAAGTGAAGTAGTTAAAGCTTAAGAGGGGAAACCCAACCTATGAAATTAATGGGACCATAGGTCATGGCCACCTTAAAAAAAAAATCGAAAATGAAATTCTCGATCATACATCGAATAATAAATGGCGTTGTACCATTTAAATATATGATGATAAATTTAGGTGTTCTAAATGCCTCCATAAGAGTATATATCAAATGATAATACTAGGCATTAGACAATTTTAAATATATGGTAACATATATTTAGAAGGGGGTTTTGTATATGTATAAACTTACACATAAATTTAAAATTAGGAAACAATCTAAATTCTAGGCGAGCATATGATTATATTTTCGAATGAACATTATCCCCTATGCCAAATGTTGCCTGATTTTTTAAACTCGCTCTAGAGGAAAGTATTTATTTCCTTCCTTAGTGGGGAAGAGCGATTAGAGGAAAGCAATTACTTCTTTCCTTAGTGGGGAGGAGCAAACAAAGGGAAACATTTATTCTTTTTTCCCTTATTAGAGGAAGGATTTTAGTTCGTTTCCTCGTGGGGAATATCCTTTTTTGGGGAGTTATGTAGTTATGAGGGAAAATATTTTTTCTTAAGCGGGGAGCTTACATGGAGAGAGGGCATCAAAAATCTCTGCGCTTTTGAGAAGCAAGGGGCTTAGTGAGTTTGGAGGAATGACATCTACATTTTTAGAAGGAGGGACCCTTGCTCCATGATATGGAAAGGGAGAGCGAGTTCATGCATGATCTCAGACCAGGATAGGGATTGCGATGGAGATCTGACCAGAAGGAAAAATATGGACTGCGCCACCCATTGGTATGCGTTCTTGCACCTAGAAAATGGATCCAGGGAAATCGATCTTAAGAAGAACTGGTATGCTTTCCACCCTTTTATTTCAAGGTCTCAATAAGCATATCATTTGTTATATGAGCAGCCTTTAGCTTGTGTGTGTGATTGGATTCGATGGCATCTTGTAAATCGCTGGGTTCTATCAAAATCCGCTCGCACCATTTGGGGTTTTCTGTATTATGGTTGAAGTTATTTATATACCATTTCCTGGATCATTTCCTCATGACTTACATCATAGTTGATTGATATGAAGTTAGATATATACTGATACCCTTGGAGTGTGTCTTTATAGATAGAGCCGAATCTATGGAAACAATTGGGGAACAACAAGAGTCAGACCATATTATATAAATTCTATGTATATTTTTGTGCAAAATGGTACTCCTCAGTACGTGTTGGTAGAATAGATCCATAGTACCGATCCAGAAGATGAGCCGGATCTGATATCCCTTGTATGAGTTTTGATGGTCATAAGATATTTTATTATTTCTGTTTTATAAGTTCATAGCTATACCGAATAATTGAAAAATCATGGCGTAAGTTCATGCCTATCGTCTTCCCAATCAATTTATGACTTACGTTTTTAATATTTCTTTTTGTTCCAGCATACTGATCTAAGTTCGATTCGAACTCAATCAATAAACCTTGATGTGAATCATGGGAATAAACTGTGGTTTTTATATATCAGATTCCATAGAACACCATGGCGACCCTTCACGGGATTACTCTGTTGTTCTTACCTTGAACTGGTTCAGCAACATAAAAAGCCTGCGTTTTGACTTAAAAAAGGACAGAAAACACTCCCCTTAACGTGTACGTCTGTTCGAGGGTGAAACGCTTTCCATTTGCAATCCAAGTTTTGAAGAGTGATAACTAGAAGGAGACGGATAGGAATCTTAAATAGTCTGGTTCTTTTCATTGTATAGGAAACACAGAAAATTGTGAAGTGATCGAGCTCTTCTAGGGAGGAACCATATCTTATGTTTCAAGTGTGAATCCACGAGAATTTAGACTGCGGCCGCTGGCTTGTTTTGGTTTGGTAAATTCCTGTCAAACACGGTGTCCTGGTTCACTGCAGGAGCCGAAGGAATATTAAGTCGTCCAGTAGGGTCTATCTCTCTGTGATCTTTGTTAATCGAATGGAATCTCTGAGAAAGGGATGAAAACCAGTCCGAGACCTTGGTCGGAATAGTTACCCCAGTTCCGGCACCTAAGTTAAAGGAGTTGTGGTATATGTTGCAGCCCTCTCAATCTCGGGTTGTCTTTTCTAAACAATTAAAAAAGTTTATGAGAGACATGGTCTATAAATACATATATAATTTATAACAGAGTGACATCTCACTTTTGAGGTAACATTTGTTTAAGTATGGAATTGAACTTAGACAATGATATTTTAGTGTATGCATCCGACTACTGTTCATTAAAGGTTGCATGAGTTACGAGTTGAGGAGAACTAAAAGGAAAATGGCAGCTTTTAGGTTGCTGATTGTAATTTTTCTTTAATAAAATAAATGTCATAGGATGTGACAATTTTTGTGGACGTAACCCATGGAATGGGTGAACCACGTACACTGTTGTCTCTCTCATGTTTGTACCTGGCATTGATTTTAGTATTTTTCCAGGTTTTTATTGATGTTGATTGGTGCAAGATGTTCCTTTAAATGGTATCTTATATGCTGTAATTGTTATAATTAAGAATGATTTCTTTTATCCATTATGGTGAGGAATCTTGTATCCAATTGGGAATTCTTGATATGTAAGATAGTATTTAGTGATGCACTTTTAATGAATGGTTATAGTAAGGCATATTTTGGTAAGGTGTTGGCTGATCATAACAGTGAAATGAGAATAACATTGATCTATCGCCTTGCATTGGGCCTTTGAAATATTTAAGGTAGTTTCTTGTGGGCCACTTTTCACGGATTGTTATGAACTTATGGTTATGGAGAATCCTTAATAATTTCCTGGAAGACTATCACTGAGTTATTTCTTTTACATTCCTATGATAATCACATTTTAGTTTGATTTTTGTCTAGTAGGAGATGAATTTCCGTCAAAGGGCTAAGAACTTTCTCCTTTCCCCATGCATCTTAGTATGCTCATCTTATGATTGCTGAAAGTTGCCAGAAATTGATGTCGAAACTCAAATTCAGAAATTGATGTCATACTCAAATTCAGAAATTTATGTCAAACTTAAATTCAGATACCACTGATCATTTAATTGGATTGCATCTCTTAGGTTCTTATTTACTTTGCGTCTTTAAGGCAAAGGGTGTTTGTAGAAGTCAGGCTAGCCACATTTATCCAATGACTTTTCCATGTTCCAATTTGGGTAATTATCAGACTTTAACAATAGCTATAAAAATTGTGTTTTGTTCTATCTGACAAGTAAAGTTCTTATATGAGCAATATCGGCTGAAATTATCGTGAGGCTGCTAATGCGTGCCACAATGCTTGCAAGGAATTGTATGTATTACATTTGTAGTTGGACATTTGGATATGCCGAATATAACTGACTGGTGCAGTTCTTTAACTGTTTTCTACGCTTATTGATAATGTATCTGAAGTGTCTATTTTAGAAGATGCATTGGACAGTCTAATAAAAATAAATCTTGTTAACGTAAGAGATTGTTGATACATCACAAATACTTTTGGGTTAAATTCATTATAACTATTTATGGGATGTGATTCAAAGTATATTGCAGGTTTGAAGGTATAAGTAGGTTTACGCTCTGAAAAACCTGGTTTACTTGGACATGGGGATGTTACGGGGGGGACAGTTATTTAAGGTTGTAAAGTGCTAGAAAAATTAGAATGGTTGGAAATTTATAGTTGTCGACTAAGGTTTGGCGCAATGCATTAAGTAAGACAACTATGTAAATCTCATTAAAAACTTTTTGCAACAGGAAACCGTAACACGAATTATGGTACCTTGGATATAGCAGGTTGTCGTGACAGGTCAAATCAGCCACTAACATGATTGACTCATTGCGTAGTAATATAAAAACAAAAGAAATTTACCCATTTTTACTCATATTGCCACTGAGGTATAAGAGGTACTTTACATATGGTATCAGAGCCAGAGTTGAAACACTTGGGCCTAATTAGGCTGAAAAATGCTCCTACATGTTTTACTTTGGAACTACATGTCTACTGACCTTGGAGTTGTTGAAGGGAGGCTGGAACATTAGCTCGAAATCACAATGAAGATGACCCAATACCTTGTCAGTTCAATGTGAGACCCGAGCATGTAAGTACACAGGTATCCGATTATTCTCGTGCTCACTTACGAATATGTTTTACAAATAGTTAAGAAGATTGCTTCGTCTCTGTTTTGAGTTGCACCAATAAACTTTACTGAGGTTTAAAATTCTTCTAGGAGAAACTCATGGTTGACGAAGGTATTATAGTAGTTCCTATTGTAATAGTAATGTGGGGTTGGAATTCGTAGATGAATTGGCTACTAATGACTTGATATATGTTAAAAGAATTCCGTGTGGAAAAATTGTGAAAGTTTACACTGTAAAATACAGGAAATAATATTGTTAAAAAGTAGCATTGAAAGGGAAACCTGATCACATGACCCTTTAGGAGTGACTATTTAGCCTCAAAACTATCACGCATAGTAAAGGATTTAAGCACAAGGTAAGCAATGCTAAAAACATATGTTGTATTGTCAAGACTATACGAGTACAAACTTTATTATATAAATGTTATAAATACTAACGTTTGAAGCACCTTTTACACTTGTGGTGTCATGCAAACCATGAACAAATAACTTGCACAAAATCATATGGATGACGTACTCATCGTAACATGTTGGGTGGTTTGATAGCAACCATGTCGCACATCGGAAACTAGGCTTATCTTCCCCTAAAAGATCTGAGTTCATTGCCCATTTGAATTTGGATAATAACATTGGGAATGACTGCTGATATATGTAAACCATTGACCTTGTGTTGAGCATTGAGATCAAAATCCTTATTTGGCTTCCAAATTTAATCAGGTATCAATTCTGAATTTGTTGCTGAAATTGTATTAATTGGAATCTGATTCTTGGTGAGTTTTCTTTTGACATTTAGTCTCCTCCATTGTGAATTGAATACTAAGGATCTGATTTAATGCTTAAAGAATGTTTGACACGTTTCTTGACACGGTAGTAAAATGGAGGTTTGAAAGTTGGTAACGATTTTTGAGGTTATAAATCCATTAATGGAGGTATTGAAGTTTTGTGTTGTAAAACCTATTGTTTGTTCACTAAAGTGAGAAATATAAATAACAAGTCAAATTGTATCTCTTTATGAATCTTGACATTACTAGATTGAGTGTTGAAAATCCTTAAATAGAATGGCGAAAGTACATCTTGATCAGTGTCGACCTCGCTAAGACTATCGTGGATACTAGTGAATGATGCTATACATACTGAAAAAATTTTGTATAGTTTACAAGTACCAGCTTCATAATTGTTAAGTAAATGAATTCTTAGAGTCATGCTCTTCTTGGTGAACGTTCTAGAATCGGTTCCTTGTTGGCTTGGATTTGAGTTTTGATCTTGAACTATCCTATGTTTCGATTATCCCATGGATGGTATTTTCATATTGGGTATTGATATAGTAGCCAAATAAACTATTTTATTACTATCATATGTCTATTTTTAGATTCTAGCAAGAACCCTAGAATTGAATTCTAGCGCTAGATTAAAGGATCTTGTTGGTAATCTTGTGATTAAAACCATTAAGAATTTGATAACATTATTGTTGCTTGGATAGATTATATGGCTTTGATTATCTAAATATATTGATGTTAAAAATAAATGAGTTGATGAATGTTGTATAATGTTACATGCTAACATGGTAGGATATGCCAAGAACACTATTGGTCGGAGCCGACCATTGAAAAATATTTTCCATAGATAAGGAGGTTAAGTATGGGTATTGTTTTACTTAATATATTTGTCGAATCTCAAGTTTTTTTTTTAAAAGGGGCTAACTGTGCATGATGTTGTTGCATACTAACATTGCAGGCTTCATCGAGATTATGACCATTGCTACATTGTCGTACATTATGGTATATAAATCCACCTGCGTATGTAAGTTGCGTTAAATTACTCAGAAAAGTGGTAAGGAGTAATTTTTCTTTTACGAGGATATGCAAATCGTGAATGACGATTAAAAATAGATGCAAAGTATGAAACTCTGATAATTTGATTACTGACATTTTGGGTTATCAATGAATGTTTTGACTGACCATGTAGTTGATTTATGAATTGGAACAATGACAATAAAGTCATGCAAGCACCATGGAGTGTGTGTTACAATAATCATGGTTAAAAATTTATACAATTTTTTTTTCTTTTGGATGCCATGGGAGCACCGTGGTGTTAAGCAAGTGATTGTCGTGTGAGCACCTTGGTGTTAGGCATACATGCTGCAAGGAGCACAATGGTGTTAGGCAAGCGATTGTCACGTGAGCACCTTGGTGTTAGGCATGTGGTGTGGCAAGAAGACCTAGGCAAAAAAAAAAAAAAAATTAGCATTAAGAAAGACAGGACGCTGTCTGATGTCACTGAGGAGAAAACTTTTACCTTGGGGTTAAAAGGGACAGTAACCTCAGAATTATTGTAAGTCCACACCAGAATGGAAAGGAACTCAAAAGCAGTTTGGAAAACTTAAAGAATGTTAAAATGTGTTAAATAAATTTTCCAAGAGACTGCTACATACTTAATGTGTAAGGTCAAGAAATGGTTCCTCATGTAGAGGACCACATAATTATCCAAAAGTTGGAGATAAAACCAACAGTAAAAGGGGAATAATCATGTTTTATTGATGAATCTACAACATTATGAAAAATAATTGGGTATCATGATACCAATAAAAAAATCTAGAAAGTGTTCCTTAAATGAGGATCCTTTGCTTATATTTTAAGTTGAATTATAAATGTTTGACATGATATACTGAAGAAAATTGGGCTAGACCCGAAATTGTTGCAGGGAACCGCAAGGCTTGAACGACAGTGGCTGATAAATACCGAAAGATCTGAGAGGGGGATTCAGAGTTCAAAGGGATGCAAAGAAGAAAGATGATGAATGAAAAGAAGGTAATCTGGTCAAAGAAAGCGTTGGAACACCGAGGACGGTGTTATTTTAACGGGGGAAGGATGTAATGTCCCACTTGTTGTACCCTAAATATTTTGTAAATTGTTAAAATGTTAAAGTGTAATTGTTCTGGTGAGGAGCTCAAGGCCAAGGCCCCACCAGAAACAAGAACAGGAACTCAATGTGAATTAGTTACCTAAAAGACAAGCTCACGAGACCTAATGCGTGGATGCCACTTAACAACGGTCAATTAAGCCCACCAGGGGCTGAAGGAAAACAACCAAAGGAGAGATTAAGTGATGACTCAGTCTTATTTATCATTTGAAGTATCTTGGTATTAGAAAAAGGTTTTCCCTGTAAAGAAATCCCTACTTCCCAAAGATTATCCCAAGTAGGATACCCGATGCACTAATCCTATTTCGACTACCCCGTGTTAGGGGGAGTCGCAATCATCTTTTTACGTTGTTTACGCTGCATAAAAAGAAAAAAAGAAAAAAAAAAGGAGAGAAGCGAAGTAGTTAAATCTTAAGAGGGGAAAAGCAACCTATGAAATTAATGGGACCATAGGTCATGGCCACCTTAAAAAAAAATCGAAAATGAAATTCTCAATCATACATCGAATAATAAATGGCGTTGTACCATTTAAATATATGATGATAGATTTAGGTGTTCTAAATGCCTCCATAAGAGTATATATCAAATGATAATACTAGGCATTAATTTAAAATTAGGAAACAATCTAAATTCTAGGCGAGCATATGCATATATTTTCGGATGAACATTATCCCCTATGCCAAATGTTGCCTGATTTTTTAAACTCGCTCTAGAGGAAAGTATTTATTTCCTTCCTTAGTGGGGAAGAGCGATTAGAGGAAATCAATTACTTCTTTCCTTAGTGGGGAGGAGAAAACAAAGGGAAACATTTATTCTTTTTCCTTCATTAGAGGAAGGCTTTTAGTTCGTTTCCTCGTGGGGAATATCCTTTTTTGGAGAGTTATGTAGTTATGAGGGAAAAGATTTTTACTTAAGGGGGGAGCTTACACAGAGAGAGGGCATCAAAAATCTCTGTGCTTTTGAGAAGCAAGGGGCTTGGTGAGTTTGGAGGAATGACATCTGCATTTTTAGAAGGAGGGACCCTTGCTCCGTGATACGGAAAGGGAGAGCGAGTTCATGCATGATCTCAGACCGGGATAGGGATTGCGTTGGAGATCTGACCAGAAGGAAAAATATGGACTGCGCCACCCATTGGTATGCATTCTTACACCTAGAAAATGGATCCAGGGAAATCGATCTTAAGAAGAACTGGTATGCTTTCCACCCTTTTATTTCGAGGTCTCAGTAAGCATATCATTTGTTATATGAGCAACCTTTAGCTTGTGTGTGTGATTGGATTCGATGGCATCTTGTAAATTGTTGGGTTCTGTCAAAATCCACTCACGCCATTTGGGGTTTTCTGTATTATGGTTGAAGTTATTTATATATCGTTTCTTGGATCATTTCCTCATGACTTACATCATAGTTGATTGATATGAAGTTAGATATATACTGATACCCTTGGCGTGTGTCTTTATAGATAGAGCTGAATCTATGGAAACAATTGGGGAACAATAAGAGTTAGACCATATTATATAAATTCTATGTATATTTTTGTGCAAAATGGTACTCCTCAGTACGTGTTGGTAGAATAGATCCATAGTACTGATCCAGAAGATGAGTCGGATCTGATATCCCTTGTATGAGTTTTGATGGTCATAAGATATTTTATTATTTCTGTTTTATAAGTTCATAGCTATACCGAATAATTGAAAAATCATGGCGTAAGTTCATGCCTGTCATCTTCCCAATCGATTTATGACTTACATTTTTTAGATTTCTTTTTGTTCCAGCATACTGATCTAAGTTCGATTCGAACTCGATAAGTAAACCCTGATGTGAATCATTGGAATAAACTGTGGTTTTTATATATCGGATTCCATAGAACACCATGGCGACCCTTCACGGGATTACTCTGCTGTTCTTACCCTGAACTGGTCTCAACAACATAAAAAGCCTGCGTTTTGACTTAAAAAGGAACAGAAAACACTCCCCTTAACGTGTACGTCTGTCCGAGGGTGAAACGCTTTCCATTTGCGATCCAAGGTTTGAAGAGTGATAACTAGAAGGAGATGAATAGGAATCTTAAATAGTCTGGCTCTTTTCATTGTATAGGAAACACAGAAAATTGCGAAGTGGTCGAGCTCTTCTAGGGAGGAACCGTATCTTATGTTGCAAGTGTGAATCCACGAGAATTTAGCCTGCGACCACTGGCTTGTTTTGGTTTGGTAAATTCCTTTCAAACACAGTGTCCTGGTTCACTGCAGGAGCCGAAGGAATATTAAGTCGTCCAGTAGGGTCTATCTCTCTGTGATCTTTGTTAATCGAATGGCATCTCTGAGAAAGGGATGAAAACCAGTCCGAGACCTTGGTCGGAATAGTTACCCCAGTTCTGGCACCTAAGTTAAAGGAGTTGTGGTATGTGTTGCATCCCTCTCAATCTCGGGTTGTCTTTTCTAAACAATTAAAAAAGTTTATGAGAGACATGGTCTATAAATACATATATAATTTATAACAGAGCGACATCTCACTTTTGAGGTAACATTTGTTTAAGTATGGAATTGAACTTAGACAATTATATTTTAGTGTATGCATCCGACTATTGTTCATTAAAGGTTGCATGAGTTACAAGTTGAGGAGAACTGAAAGGAAAATGGCAGCTTTTAGGTTGCTGATTGTAATTTTTCTTTAATAAAATAAATGTCACAGGACGTGACAATTTTTGTGGACGTAACCCATGGAATGGGTGAACCATGTATGCTGTTGTCTCTCTCATGTTTGTACCTGGCATTGATTTTAGTATTTTTCCAGTTTTGTATTAATGTTGATTGGTGCAAGATGTTCCTTTAAATGGTATCTTATATGCTGTAATTGTTATAATAAATAATGATTTCTTTTATGCATTATGGTGAGGCATCTTGTGTCCAGTTGGGAATTCTTGATATGTAAGATAGTATTTAGTGATGCACTTTCAATGAATGGTTATAGTAAGGCAGATTTTGGTAAGGTGTTGGCTGATCATAACAGTGAAATGAGAATAACATTGATCTATCGCCTTGCATTGGGCCTTTGAAATATTTAAGGTAGTTTCTTGTGGGCCACTTTTCACGGATTGTTATGAACTTATGGTTATGGAGAATCCTTAATAATTTTCTGGAAGACTATCACTGAGTTATTTCTTTTACATTCCTATGATAATCACATTTTAGTTTGATTTCTGTCTAGTAGGAGATGAATTTCCATCAAAGGGCTAAGAACTTTCTCCTTTCCCCATGCATCTTAGTATGCTCATCTTATGATTGCTGAAATTTGCCAGAAATTGATGTCGAAACTCAAATTCAGAAATTGATGTCATACTCAAATTCAGAAATTTATGTCAAACTTAAATTCAGATACCACTGATCATTTAGTTGGATTGCATCTCTTAGGTTCTTATTTACTTTGCGTCTTTTAAGGCAAAAGGTGTTTGTAGAAGTCAGGCTAGCCACATTTATCCAATGACTTTTCCATATTCCAATTTGGGTAATTATTAGACTTTAACGATAGCTATAAAAATTGTGTTTTGTTCTATCTGACAAGTAAAGTTCTTATATGAGCACTATATAGGATGAAATTATCGTGAGGCTGCTAATGCATGCCACAATGCTTGCAAGGAATTGTATGTATTACATTTGTAGTTGGACATTTGGATATGCCGAATATAACGGTCTGGTGCAGTTCTTTAACTGTTTTCTACGCTTATTGATAATGTATCTGAAGTGTCTATTTTAGAGGATACATTGGACAGTCTAATAAAAATAAATCTTGTTAACGTAAGAGATTGGTGATACATCACAAATACTTTTTGGTTAAAGTCATTATAACTATTTATGGGATGTGATTCAAAGTATATTGCAGGTTTGAAGTATAAGTAGGTTTAAGCTCTGAAAAACCTAGTTTACTTGGACATGGGGATGTTACGGGGGGGACAGTTATTTAAGGTTGTAAAGTGCTAGAAAAATTAGAATGGTTGGAAAGTTATAGTTTTCAACTAAGGTTTGGCGCAATGCATTAAGTAAGACAACTATGTAAATCTCATTAAAAACTTTTTGCAACAGGAAACCGTAACACGAATTATGGTACCTTGGATATAGCAGGTTGTCATGACAGGTCAAATCAGCCACTAACATGATTGAGTCATTTCGTAGTAATATAAAAACAAAAAAAATTTACCCATTTTTACTCATATTGCCACTGAGGTATAAGAGGTACGTTACAGCCTAGAAGGGGATTTCATACCCAACTAAAAGTGAAGACTAATGGGCATTGCGGGAAGTATTGGGCTCCTACTCCATAAGTCTCCAATTGCCACGATTTGTCTATTTTCCATCCCTATGCATGGCTTGTGTAGCTTCTTTTCCCTACCTCCATATTCCTCAACCTCACACACAAAGATCTTCAAAAGAAAAAGATGCAGAGCTCCTCTTGTAGACACTCACTTTTTATAAAAATGCAGGGATCATTTTTCCCATTGAGATAAGAGACTGGTGATTCTTTTACCCAGCCAAAGGCAC
>LPNX011086188.1:216794-245487 GCA_001517045.1 Pseudotsuga menziesii | reverse complement strand
GTTTCAACAAAAAGAGTTTGGGTCAATATCTCTTGAAATTAAGGGTATTCTTTAATATCCCACGATCACACGTGCTATGTGAGAGGTTCACTAAGTGAATTCCCTGTGGGGATATTACAATATTCATGGTATTTAATATTCCTACATA
Organism: Pseudotsuga menziesii; assembly: GCA_001517045.1. Classification (NCBI taxonomy): domain Eukaryota; kingdom Viridiplantae; phylum Streptophyta; class Pinopsida; order Pinales; family Pinaceae; genus Pseudotsuga; species Pseudotsuga menziesii. Next base: position 245,339 of record LPNX011086188.1, on the reverse strand, counting down.
CGACTTAGAATTTAAAGTCATAAAAAAATAATATCATATTTATAATAACAACCCAATGTTTGGCATTGGTGATAATTATTAATAATAAAAAATATAGATACATATGAAAGATAAGTCAAGTGAAAGAATGCCAAATTTATTTCAAAATTGATGTAAAGTCAAAAATGAAAGTCCTACATGTTTCTATTGAAGAGGCATATTGCAGGATAGGAGTGACTAAGAAGGACAAAAAATAAAAGGAAGAAAAAACAAAATAATCATAGTTGTTTTACAAAGTGGTGTACCAACAAAACGAGTGATAGTTTGGTTCACTTATCCTACTTTGATTTCCTTTTCGTAAAAACAATTTTTATTGTTGATAAAATATGCTTGAAATTTTGTGAAGTTAGTTCTTTTTAACATAAATTTGACATTAGAAATAAGACATATGTGCACATGAAACTTTTCAATGATCTTATTCCGTCTTCCACTTGCATTATCACCTTATAACAGTAATTGAGGTTAAGAAGTAACAATTGGGTGAAAGGATTTTTTTTAAACCTTTTCACTAACACATAATGCACTTAAATTGAACACATGTAAAATAATTTTTCCATTGTTGTTGTTCAAGGATTCTACCTTATGACACAAGGTATGGGGTCACCAATGTACAAATGTTTTACTTGCAGACATACAACAACACAAAAACATTTATTTAGGAAATAGGATAAGAAGGATATGTACTTTTTTATCAAAGGTTGATCCTAGCTTTAATCCTTTCTCTAAATTCTCCAAAATCTCCAAGGTCTTCAACACCTGCCAAAAGAGATTGATATCTTTCCATATAAATCTTAGTTGGTACATAAATATGAATGAAATCTTACAATTGCATATAAATATAAATGACAATGTATTTCATAAATCATAACACATCATAACATTGATGCACCAAGTGTGGAAGAAAATCACTCTTTATTTATAAGTAACAGGGAATGATACAACCTCTATCTGAGACCAGCCCCCTCTATTGACCATGGATTGTGTGTTCCCTCATCATCACTTCCAGAGGCTAGGTGGATGGATCCAACATGACCTGTAAAGGTTGGATGGGTGCCCCTAGCATGACCTCCAAAGAATGGTTGGTTAGGGTCAACTTGAGTTGCATACGTTGAGTTCTAGGGTCCAACATGACTTGCAGAGGTTGGAGGGGTGCCCCCATCATGAAGTACAGAGGCTGAGTGACTTGGTCCAACATGAATTGCAGAGGTCGGAAGAGTTCCACTAGCATGACCTGTAGAGGCTGAGTGGTGAATATCAACTTGAATTGTAGAGCTTGAGTTCTTAGATCCAACATGACCTACAGAGGTTGGACAGGTGCCCCCAGCATAACCTCCAGAGGATGGGTGGTGAGGTTCAACTTGACCTGTAGAGGTTGAAGGGTTCCTCCCTTCTTTCGAGTCTTCTTCCTATTCTATATTCTTTTACTTCCTTTAGACTACTGATTACTAGTCTCATAACTTTCACCACATGAGGTAGAAGGAGGAGGAGAAACTTCTACAGGTGAAGGGGGGGCATGGTTTTTATGAACTTGATATGAAGCACTTGCTTAAGAAGCATCAGGAGAATTCATGACAATTGGAATGTAAAATAACCACACTAGTATCCCAAGGGTGAATCCAGATAGATTCAAGGTGACCATAAAAGGAACACCAATATTCCCAGTGAAAGGAAAAGTACAAGAAGCCCTAGGAAAGGGGGTCTCCTGGTTGGTGTCCATAGGGGTGTTAGCCATAGTTTCTGATTTTAACAAGCAATAAAAGTCAGAGGTCAACTCATAATTAGCAACACAAAGAGCACACCACTAGAAAAAGTCCTAAGTATTAATACCAAGCACACAAAGATACCTCCCAAAGGGGAGTTTGAGATGATGAGGGCCTAATACTAACTAGTGAAGGGAGAAGGAAATTTACCTGGGGTCCTTATACAATCAATTTGGGACAAGCATTTGATTCCAAACACTTTTCCAAAGAGTTGTAGGGGGTCTCCTCACACATCTATCCTGGGTACCATGAAAATAGCCTTCCACCATCACCTGTGTAGAGTCCTAGATGTCGAGATGCTAAGGCTACCAAAATCACAAAGAAAGGTCGGTGGAACAGTCGTCAATCCAGCCGATGCACATGGGAAATGTAACTAATCCTGAAACTAAAGCCATACCAAGCACCATATGGGGCCAAAAGGAGGTACTCAATGAACCCCCAAATGTGCAACAGCTCTAATGTATTCTCTACTAAGTATAGGAGGGGTATATCCATAGCTCAATATCACACAACCTCGTGCTTAACTCCTATATGAGAGTATATTTCTGGTTGATCCCTTGTAAACTTGGGTTTACCTAAATATTGTCCACTAAGTCTGATTTCAAAATCCTCTTTGATAGTTAAAAAGTTCCCTAATCCAAGAACCTAGCCTAAGCTAGTTGATGGAAGAACCTATAAAAATAAAAATATTGCTAATAAATTTTAAATTGTGCATTCTTTTTAAGGCTTGTATTACTCAGAGGTGGTGAGAGTGAGACTCAATGATGTTTTGACTCAATATATTGAAAGCAAAGATGTTGTAAAATTTCAAAGAAAATGCTATTGGTGATTTTCCTTTCTCTTTTTATGAAACAAATGAAACTTTCAAGAAACTTTCAAAAAACTTTGAAAACACAAGCCTTTTAAATTTTTTGTTTTCTGAAAATAATGGAAAAACAATAATGCAATGAGCCTAAGCTAGGACTAAGTATGCAACTAAAACTTCCTTATTTGTTTTTCTTTTCAAAAAATCAAAATTGATGTAATTGAATGCAACTAAGTTAAGCTACCTTGAACATGTATAAATTCAATTAATAGCATTCAGATATTTAAAATAGCAATCGTTAACAAGCAATGCAAAGATTAATCAAACCTTACTTCACTGAGATACCAACCACAAAAGAAAAGTAGATCCAAAACATGGTAAAAGTGACAGACCTATACCACTACCAAATAAATTAGAGGCATACCAATGCACTAAAAGGACAACAACCTACAAATACACTATCACCTGAACCAAAGAGGCCAAGAAGGAAACACCTAAACTACTCACACAGAGAGATTCAAACCTGAATCACCCAAAAGGACACTTGATCAACAAGTGGAATTGAAATGCATTGACTAATAGCACAACACAATTCCAAGGAAGAAACCCCACAGGTACCCAAGGAGTAAAATGCACGGGGACTTCACTTAGTGAACCTCTCACATAGCACGTGTGATCGTGGGATATTAAAGAATACCCTTAATTTCGAGAGATATTGACCCAAACTCTTTTTGTTGAAACCCCCTCCCAATACTTAAAACCTCCTCCCCACCCCTTTTTATACCTCAATCCTTATAAACCACCCTACCCACCCCCACCTTAAACCCCTCATCCCACCAATACTTGCAATATATCGGTTCGATTTTTGATAATTTTAAAACCCACAATATGAACTAACGTGATAGGATATTGGAAAACAAGTGAAGCCCCGTGTCAAAATGCCAAATATAGGGAAAACCCTAGCAGACTAACCTAACCCTACAGGAAACCGTGATTTTTACTTAAACAATCTGTGAATGAACTGCGACTGTATGTACAATCAACCCGCAACTACAACATACCAACCGCGAATGTATATACATGAAACCCACAAGTACAACTAAAAAATTTCAAAAGAAAAAATAATAGCCCAGGGGTCCTAAGAACCAAACACTTTTGACTAAAAGTAAAACATAAGAAAGACACTTACAAAAACAAAAAGAGAAAACCAAACTGGAAATCCTATTGGAACAAACCCAAACTAGCTAGACTCCTTAGCGGAGTCGCCAGTTCTATTGTTATGGGATTCTACCTTATGACACAGGGTCTGGGGTCACCAACGTACAAATGTTTTACTTGCATACATACAACAACACAAAAACATTTATTAAGGAAATAGGATAAGAAGGATATGTACGTTTTGATCGAATTTTGATCCTATCTTTAATCCTTTCTCCAAATGATCCAGAAGCTCCATGGTCTTCAACACATGCCAAATGGTTAAATATCTTTCCACAGAGATCTTAGTTATTATATAAAGATGAATGAAATCTTACAATTTAATATAAAGATAAATGACAATGTATTTCATAAATCATAACACATAAGAACATTGATGCACCAAGTGTGGAAGAAAATCATTCTTTATTTATAAGTAACAGGGAATGATACAACCTTTATCTAAGACAAGCCTCCTTTGTTGACCAAGGATTGAGTTCTCTTTCTCCAATACCCAAAGTTATTCCTCTAGCATAACCTTGCTCTTCTAAGATTCTCCTTTACCCTCTATCCCTCCCCTCTATTTATACTTGATAATCAAGAGGATTTACGAAGGTTAGGATGGTTAGGGAGGTTGGGGACGTTATGATTTCGAACCCAGCTATCCCTGACTAATCATGTTTTTTATCTTTTTATTTTTGTATTAATGTAACCGTGGGTGCATATACTAGCAGTTCGTGAATGGATCGTGACTCCTATGAAGGAAATCCGTGAATAAATATTGTGATCATCTGACCGCGGGTTGCATATGGCACTACCCGCGAATTACTCGCGACTTGCAATGACAATAGTCTTGATTACAAGACAATCTCATTTAAAAATATGGGCAAGATTGAGAAAATAATGTGTATCAAAGAATATATTCATCTATATCTTTTTGGAAACTTCAATCCATATGTCCTTGTGTACCAACATGCTCAGTGTTAGTACTTAGATGGAGAAGTGTCATTTCAAACTATAACAAATGTAGGGTGGAAAAAAATTTAAATAAAAAGCACCTTGATGGCCTGCAATGAACCTGGGTCACCAATCTACCCCACAACTCCACTATTAGATATTGGATATTACTCTTACAATGCAATAAAATAGATGACATACATTGAAAAATGAAAATAGAATGTTCAATTTTTTTAGACAATTTACCTCCACTACATGCGTGATTTCTACCTAATTGTTTTGTACAAAAGGATCCTATTCATTTTGATAATGTGATATTAGAATTCAAATATAGTGATTTCTACCTAGTGATTTTGTACAATGGGAGGCTATTCATTTTAAGAATGTGATATTAGAATTCAAAAAATTAGATTGTAAGAGTTTACATTGAAACCAGAGTAAAGAATTGTAGACTGGCACTTTCATCGCTGACTACATTTTCCTTCTCCATATATTCTACTATTTTCAAGAGTTCAACTAGTACTTCTTTTAGATATAATATTTCTTATATATTTTATTTGATATTTATTGTTAGATTATTGAGAATATGCATAACATACAACAACAAATTTACATTAACATCTAAATCAATAGAAATTATCTACTCGTCTAGTCTTCTATCCATACAAGCAACAATAATAATTTAAGAATTAAGAAACAAGAGAACAATACACCAATATACATGGTAAAAACTCAAATGGGGAAACATCCACAGAATACTTGGTCTTTAATATTCTATATAAATCTCCTTCTTACAATACAAAACATATCCACATACACATCACTCTACATATTCATATTCTTCACATCATGTCACAATAATGTGTGTACAAATGGAATACACAACATAAGATGTGTGATTTCACAATATATCACAGCATACCCAAAAGGGTCTCCTTCACCTCTATTATATACCAAGAGGTAAGGAATATTTACATTCCATAACAAATGTGGAATAAATAGATTTCCACCTCTCTTATATCAAAGTGATTATAAGATATTTAATTACATGATTCATGTAGGATAAATATATTTAAATGTAGTAGAGTTATTTATGCATTTTAATAATATTTAACCAACAATGCCACAAAAGTCATAATTGCATACTCTAATAGTTATCTTGGCTTGTAGCTAAAACATCCTTATACATTTTTTCCCAAATAATTTAATTGCCGTAACTCCTACCTAGGTCAACCCCATGACATCATTCCCTTACATTAGACCATAATACCTAGTGCAATGGAATCATCCCTACTAGAAAATTGTTCAGTTGCAAATTAATATTGTGCTTCTTCAAAATATTTTCTAGATTTTCCATGCAATTAAAAAAAAAAAATTAAGAACATTTCCAATATGTAAAATGGATTATAAATAACATCTAAGTTAGAATATTTATAACTTACTAATGTTTCTGCAACTACTAGTGTGATTGTAGTTCTATCCATGATTTGATGGAACTTCTTCCATAGCTCTCCCTTGGTAACGGGTGTAGTATAACTAAGGGATCTAGATTTTTTCTAGTGACAATAGGAAAAATATTATGGTAAAGTTCATACATTAGAATGAGTCCAAACTATGTTCATATTTATAAAAAAATAATTACCATACCATCTTTGAACCTTTGATAAACTTGACATCTAGAGGTGTGCAAGTACCACTCTTTTTCTCTTTTTTACTTATTTTTTCTCTTGATCTTCTTCATTTCAACTGGAAAATAAAGAATATAAATGAACATAGAAACCCCTAATTATTACAATAATATATGAAAAAATTGTTAAATGTACACCATCATGATCCATTCTCCATAAGAGTTGTGTTGTATCAATTCTGGAACTTATGTTATATTAAGTTCATAAACCTCTTCATGCGACTTGTGTTGTATCAAAGTCCGAAACCTATGTTGTATTAGGTTCATCAACTTATGTTTTATTAAGTTAATATCTTGTGTTGTATCAAGCTAGGTTGTTGAGGGTGTAAGAGATGCATGTACTATGATCTTGTGTCGTATTAAGACCAAGATCTTATGTTGTATTAAGATCAGGACCTTGTGTTGTATCAAGATCAGAGACTTGTGTTGTATCAAGTCCAAAACTTATGTTGTATTAATTTCATGATTCCTTTGTTGTATCAAGATTGGATCTACTATGTGATGTATGGCTAGTCATGGTCACTAGATTCTACGAGCCTCCTTTAGGGATTAGCTACCTCTAGAGTGATTTAATTTAGCAATGATAATATGACCCAGGGTAATACATATGATCATAGGTTAGAAACAATTATTCTAAGTATGATATGATAAAGATGGTTAATTAATTAAACACTCATGGACCATGCATAATTAATTAAACGATAATTTATATGAGCATAGAGATAGAGTAAAGCTTTGAATTGTCTATTTCATAACTCCAATGAGCTTGAATGGAAAATACTTCCGTTAAGTCCAAGTTGTGGAAAAAAAAATTTAGTTAATTAAGGAATCTATTCCTTAATTTATGGAATATGGTTGTTGAAGATGACACTGATGGTGAAGCTCTAGTTACATTCAATTATATTTACTTCATTTTAGTTACATTTAATTATGTTCAGTTTAGTTCAATTACATTCAGTTATGTTCAGTTTAGTCTAGTTACATTTGGTTCCATTTCAATTCAGTTCAGTTCAATCAATCAACACTTAGTTAGAGGCAGTTAACACTAGTGAATTAATGGAGAGCGCATACCTTCATTGTGGGAGATAATTACAAGGTGACAACTTGGCACCAATTTAAGGAAGGCACAATAGGTAATGTGGGAAGAGTGCATATAGTGTGTATAGTGTTCATGGTACCCAAAAGGCATGCAACCATTCACTGCCTTCATTGTATGTCTGAATAATCTTGTTATTAGAGTACTATGCACTTGGAAAGGCTATGACTATTTGGATATTATAAACCCACTTATACCTAGGATAATAATTTTAATCATTTTTTATTAATTTCCTACCCACTAGCCTAGATAGTTGGCATCCACTTGCACCACTTGTCAACACTTTCCATATATACCCCAGGAGAGCCTTTATCCTGATTCTAATTAGATCCTTCCAACTTTATTGATTGCCATAATTAGTAACTTTTCCTTCCTATGGATTGTCTTTATACTACTTTTATCCTGCTTTTTTGTGGATAAGGTAAAGCTAGTCAACTAGGAAACTGGTATCTTTTGTTTTCAACCCATCCTCCATGATTTTCTCTCCATATTCCATGATTAGCATGTTTTACCATCACTCATGAAAACTCACTCATGGTTCAGCCAATTCGTTGTTGGACATTGGGTTCAACGCTCCCCGTGAGTTTCATGACATGGACTAATCACCTCCCGAGATCCTAACGCTGGCGATTGTGGTGGAGATTAACACGTGTGGGTTTTGGTCTAATGACAATCATGAGTCCAACAATTGGTAGCAGAGCGGGTTGCTTCAGGGTCAGTTTAACCACTGGAAGTATTTGATTGTTTGTGATGGATAATAAATATGAGTTTACTAAACATGGATTACCTTTATTTGATGAGAATAACTATGCATTTTGGAGTGTTAGGATGAAGTTGTTTTTTCATTCTCAAGGAGTTAATGTTTCCATAGTTGTATTGAATGAATACAAAAATCCAGCAACTATTCCAACAAATGTCATAGGTAAAAAACTCTATGAAAGTAATTCCAAAGCAATGTATGCAGTTCTTGGAGGCTTGGGAGCTTCTGAATTTGTTAAGGTAATGCACTATGAGTTAGCAAAAGAGTTATGGGACAAACTTAAAAATATGTATGAAGGAGATGGTTAAGGTAAAGAATGTTAAATTGCAATCTTATAGGAGTCAATTTAAAATCTTAAAGATGGAGGAAAATGAGGATGTAGCATCCTATTTATTAGGAATTGATGAAGTAGTTAATACCATGAGAGGTTTAGGAGAAAATATTAAACAAATAAATAATGTGCAAAAGGTACTTAGATACTTACCTGTAAGATTTATTTCAAAAGTGTCTACTTTAAAAGAAAGAATTGATCTTCATTCTTTAGAAATGGATGAATTACATGGAATTCTAATAGCGTATGAAAAGAGGAATTCTAGTGAGAATTATTCCAAGAAAGAAGTGACTTTCAAGGTAGCAAAGAGAGACAAGAAAAAGGTTGAAACCGAAATTAACAATCATGAAGACTCGGAAGAAGATGTGGAAGAAACTAACTTTGTCAAAAATCTAAGGAGAGGTATTGTCAAGTACAAAGGTAAATGTCCACTCTACATTGAAGGAGATCTACTTGGTGGGTGAAATTCATAAAATAAAAGGATCGTGTTTGAGGGATAAGTAGTTTGATATATACTGAATTTATCTTGCATTTATGATTATGCTAATAGAAATATATATATTCGAAGTTCCAGAGTGGGGATGAATGCTCACTCTACACTGAGGGATATCTACTCAGTGATCAGTGAGATGTCTAAATGTAGTATTGTGGGAAGAGACCAAGGCTCCAATATTTGTATTTTATTTATTATTGTTTTATATTTGTTGAGGAAGATCTTTTTTCCTCTACACCAATATGTATTGACTTAGAGAGTTCTATGTATATTAATTGTTCATGCGTGAGAAAGATGTCTTCGTATTGTAATCAATATTTCTACGTATTTCATGAAAGAAGCAACTTCCTTGGATAGAGGATTGGCCCCACCCTCTCTCCAAAGATATTCTTAATTAATTAATTAATTAATTATGTTTGTGTGGGCAATGATAGCTTCTTACTCTATTAATGGATAGTTTCGTAATATTGTTTTGTAGTATGAGTTAGAGAAACCTCTATTATATTCATTTCTATGATGACTTGATCATCACAAAGTGTTTCCTTTTAATTAAGAAGTTGTATTAAATTGTTAAAGACTAAAATTATTTTAGTAACCATGGCTAGGGGGTGGGATTAATCAAGTAGTTATGTTGAGAATTTGACAAGAAAATATTTAGTTAACTCTTCACCTAAGTGGATTTGTTGCCCAACTCTGGGGTGGCCTCTCGACGGGATAATATATGCCAGACAGAGAGCCAATTAGTTGGGAGGAAAGTTGAATTCAAGTCCTTAGTCTCCCTAGGTTTAGTAATTTCTTGTAGAAACTTTCTCATACTTATGCGGTGCTAGAGAAATTTTTGATGGTAGTGTATTGTTATTTCTCCATATAATATTGTAATGAAATGTGAAGTTGTTACTAAATATTTATTTTACCTTTGTGAGATAGGGATGTGTTTTAATAATTATTCTTTTTTTCACTAAGTGAATTTAAGGATTGGGATATCTTTATTATGATTATGTGATTCAAAATATTTAGCTAAGTGTTTTGGATAACCTTAAATTCATGCTAATAATATTTATATGGTTGATTGAAACATTTTCGTATGCTCAAGAATGTTCTTACAAATGAAAGAAGTCCACATGGTTAATTGAAAAAGGCTTCATGCAATAGTTACATTAAAGTGCATATATCCCTGTAATAATTAAATGTGTTCTTTTACTTTGGAAGTAGCCTCCAAAAAGAATTGTTATAGAATATAAAGTTAACATTGTAACTTTAGGTATAAACTTACTATGTTGAATTATATTAAATAAATAGCTAAAGAGTTGATTTGACAACTTTATGAATGAAAATATTCGTATAGAAAAATGAAGATATAATGAGGTTGTGGATGGTAATAAGAAGGTTTATGTATGCTCACAGAGGATATGTTAAGAGATGTAAATATTATAAGTGTTTTGCAAGGGAACCTATCTTTCTAAATGATTGAAAAGTACAAATAGATATCCTTCTTAAATAGAAGCTTGATGATATAAGATAAGAAGGAAATACAAAGAGTTGGAAACAATATATTATAAAATACTTATTCGTAAAAATATTGAGCTTGTTTATACCTTGTGTTAGTTTCGAATAGGGATGGTATCTTTGTTACTAGTTGATATGGAAATGTGTTAAAGTGTTCATTTAGTAATATTTTTCGAAAGAAAGGAATTTTGTTGAATTGTAAAGAAATGGCCCATTAGTTAGTGATGAATAATGAATAACCCTTTAATACGACAACTTTCTTAACTGAATTTGTGGCTCGAAATTCTTGAAATATTTAATGAAACATAAGTTATGATTAAGGATTGAGGATTGGATTGTAAGCTAGCCATGTAGGTGTATTAGTGTTATATCTCCATCTAATATGAGACTTAAACTCTTACAAGACAATGGAATTAAGTTACGTATAAGAATGAAATTGAAGTGAAAGTACCATAGTTATAAGTCACATACCAATATAAGCTGCTAAACTGTATATCTAAAAAACAATTATTTCACATAAGACATGGGCCATGAATATTTCTCTAACATTCATTCCTGAAATTAATCGTTTCTGCAACAGTCCTTCTGCATATAAAAAGGTCCCTTCCACAAATAGAGACTTCCTTCAGCAATTTCGCTTCCACAATGCGGATTATAGAAATCACTTAATTCTTTTATAATCGTACCCTTTCGCATTTCTGTTTGCACAATGCGGATTACGAAACCCCATGTATTTTAATCAGTTTTCCTTTCTGGTTTCCGCATTCTGCAATGCGGATTGCGTAAATCCTTATAATTTTCACAACTTTCCTTTCCTCTTTTCACATTTTGCAATGCGAATTGCGGAAACCTTAACATTTTTACAATTTTCCTTCCACTTTCTGCATTCTGTAATGTGGATTGCAGATTGCGGAAACTCTTATATCTTATAATTTTTCCTTTCTGCTTTACGCATGTGGGTTGCAAGTTGCAAAAACACTCACATCCTTCTCAGTTTTATCCATCGCTTTTTGCTTTTCACAATGCGTATTGTGGATTGCGGAAACACTTCGTTCCTTTATAGTTTGAATTTCAATTTTCGCTTTCCGCAATGCGGATTGCGGATTGCATAAAGTCCTTATCTTTATTATACTTTTAACCCTGTTTCCGCTTTCATAATGCGGATTGTGGAAACACCCCAATTCCTTATAACTTTTACTATGTTTCTGCTTTCCACAATGGGGATTGCGGATTACAGAAACATAACATTTCCTTATAAATTTTACTCTATGTTCTTCTCCCGTAATGAGGATTGTGGGTTGCATAAACACTTGAATTCTCTATACATTTAAAGACTTTTGCAGGCCTTCTGACCCCAAGGATTTTCACCTACCTTCTCTGTATTTTCTTGGAAAGACTAAGGAATTTCCAACCCTTGATAGATTCACGGTTTAAGCCAATTGAGTTACTTAGAAAAGAATAGGATTAGGTATATTTTAGTGGTGTAAAGTGGCCAGTTTTCTAAGAAATCCAGCAACCAAGCTCTCATTCAAATCTTTTACCCTCCCTTAGGAATTTAAGGTATTATACAAGGGCTTTACTAAACAGGAAAGGAGATAAACCTAGGAGAGCACATTGGCTTCCCTATCAGGGGTCCCTTAGACTGGATTTAACAAGGAATTGTACAACATCCTAGTAACTCTTTATAGAAACAATATTACACCATTTGAGCAACCAATATCACCAAATGAAAGTCACAGTCATTCAAAACAGAATATGAGTATACACCATCTCATAAGCAATAGTTTCATCAATAAAGCTAAAAATGGTATTTATCATTTGAGAAGCATTGAAACACACATTTACACATATGAAAATATACCATGAGCTCAATAGATTTGCAGAAACATAAACCTAGTAATGAAACACGTTTGTAAAGTGAGACGCGGTGAAAAGGGAGAAACCACATTCCACCCAACCGTATATTCGGCACAGATCTTCTCTGTCCTCAATCACCACTGAGCTAAACTATGTGTGCCAAGAACGGAGACAGCCATCGTCAGTTCAGGAATCCAGGAAGAAATCACTTGCCTAACATAGAGTGCTCAGATAGCAAACATTTATTTCAACTCTTACCTAACACAGAGTGCTCACATAGTAAAATTTCATTCTTTCCCAGCATACTCAGCAGATTCCTTCCTCCTCGCATATGCCCTTTTATAGTTTGGTTTCCTAGGTCTTACTTTGCAGCTATGGTCCATTCCCCAAGGAATCCTCGTCAGCCACTGTTCCCTCATTTCTCTAGGGTCTATCCGATCTTCTTTTGCAACTGCATCCCATTCTCCATTGAATTCTTGTCAACCACTGTGCCCTGCTTTCTACAAGTTCTGTCTGATGCCATTAATGCCTTTTGACTCCTGTTGTACTTCCTTGAGGTTTATTGCTCTAATTCTACCCTACTTGCATGCATAGTCTCCTCTTTTAATATGACTTGTCCCTTTTCATTTAGAATTTCATTAAAGGCAAAATGTAGCAGTTACAACTAACCTCGAGGGACTGTTTGGATGATTTTCGCATTCAGCCAAACTCATCCAAAAAATACAGTTGAGATTTAATATTACAAATAATGTTTATAAATCAGGGGATATTACATCCGCACCCCCTTATTGCAACACTGTCCACAATGTTCTTAGTCTTCCTCCACAGCATCTAGAAATAATCCTGGGTACTTCTTTCACACATCTTCCTCTAGTTCCCAAGTCACCTCCAGGCTAAAGTGCTTCCATTGCACATTAACCTGAGTGATGACCTAGTTTCAAAGTACTGTTTCTTTCCTGTCAAGAATGCGTGGAGGTTCCACTTGAAATTCTCCTTCTGGTCCCACCTACACCACATTTCAGTCAATGATATGAGTGGAATCATGTATATATTTCTTCAGCAATGAAATATGAAAAACATTATGAATTCTTAAGTGTGCTGGAAGAGCAAGTTTGTATGCCACAAATCCAATCCTTTCCAAGATTTGAAATGGTTCGCATAACCATGGTGCTAATTTGGTACAACTTCCCAATCTGGGGGATCTGTTTTTGGGCTTGACTCGGAGGTAAACATGATCTCTGACCGAAAATTATTTATGATGTCTCTGCAAGTCAGTATAACTCTTTTGGTGATCCTGCGTCGCCTTCAGGTTCTTTTGTACCTTTTGAACAGTCTATTTCATTTCTTGTAACATTTCAGGTCCTACTATCAGTCGATCCACAAGGTTATCCCAGCTAACAGTGGTAGTACACTTTTTCCCATACAGGATTTCGAATGGGCTCATCTTAGTCAAGGTCTGATAACCATTATTGTATGCAAACTCTAACATATGTAAGTAGTCTTCCCACTTAGTGGGCCTCTCCATGACATACATCCTTAGCATGTCTTCGATGAATTGGTTGGTTCGTTCTGTTTTTCCATCCGTCTCAAGGTGATAACTAGTGCTGAAATTTATGTTGGTTTCTAACCATGCAAACAATGATTTCCAAATGTTTGATGTAAACTTGAAATCCCAGTCATAAATTACCATCTTTGGTACTCCATGACATCCTAGTTTCCAACCCTCGATGGACTCACGGCTTTCATTCGATTGAGTTACTTAGACAAGCACAGGATTAGGTAATTTTTGGTGGTGTACAGTGTCAAGTTTTCTAAGAACTCCAACAGCCAATCTCTCCTTCACATTTTTTACCCTCGCTTAGGAATTTAAGGTATTATACAGGGGCTTCACTAAACAGGAAAGGGTCTAAACCCAGGAGAGCACAATGGCTTCCCTACCAGGGGTCCCTTAGATTGTTTTTAACAAGGAATCATACATCATCCTAGTAACTCTTTATAGAAACAATATTACACCATTTGAGCAACCAATATCACCAAATTCAAGTCATAGTCATTCAAAACTGAATATGAGTATACACCAGCTCATAAGAAACATTTTCATCAATAAAGCTAAAATTGGTATTTATCATTTCAAAATCATTGAAACACACATTTCCACATATGCAAATATACCCTGAGCTCAATAGATTTACAGAAACATAAACCCAGTAATGAAACATGTTTGTAAAGCGAGCCGCAATGAAAAGGGAACATCCATGTTCCACCCAACCGCAGATTTGACACAGATCTGCTCTGTCCTTAACCACCCCCAAGCTAAACTATGCATGCCAAGAGCGGAGACAACCAACCTCGGTTTAGGAATCCAGGAAAAAATCGCTTGCCTAACACAGAGTGCTCACAAAGCAAGTATTTCTTTCAACTCTTACCTAACACAGAGTGCTCACATATTGAGAGTTCATTCTTTCCCAACATACTTAGCAACATCCTGACTCCTTGCATATGCCATCTTATAGTTTGGTTTCCTAGGTCTTACTTTGCAGCTACGGTCCATTCCCCAAGGAATCCCCATCAACCACTGTGCCCTGATTTCGCCAGGGTCTTTCTAATATTCGTTTGCATCTATGGTCCATTCTCCATTGAATCATCATCAACCACTATGCCATGTTTTTTCTAGGGTCTGTCTAGCACCATTAAGGTGTTTCATCGCCTGGTGTACTTCCCTGAGGTTTATTGCTCTATGGCTCCCCCTCTTGCATGCATATTCTCCTATTTTAACGTGACTTGTCTCTTTTCATTCAGAATTTCATTAAAGGAAAAATGTAGTGGTTCCAACTGTCCTCCAGGGATCGTTTGGACAGATTCTACAATCATCCAAACTCATCAAAAAAATACACTCGAGATTTAATATTACAAATAATGTCTATAAATCGAGGGATATTACATTATAAATAGAGACAAATATGTTTGACTTTGTTTAGACATGTAAAAAAAACAAAATTTACCTCATTTCCCTAAAAATCACTCGAGGAATTTGGGTATATTATAGGACCATTTGAAATTTCTAGAAAGATTCCTAAATTTAAATCAAAGCCACATTTGATTTATGGTAAATCTATATGTATCACATTTAATGTAATTTGTGTAAAAGTCACCTTTATGAGAAGTCACAAAGAAGAAATTCCTCCTCTTACTAACATTATAGTTGATTGAAGAAATGCATCTTACTAACATTATAGTTGATTGATTAAAGAATGATTATACTTGCTTCTTGAGCTTTCTTTGTGGCTTTTGTGTGCATATTTATGATCTGGAATAAATATCTGAATATTCCCAGATACATGAATAATATTTTGAGTTCATAACAACCAAAAGAAATATCATATTTATATTAACAACCTAATCCTTTGCATTGGTGAGCATTATTAGTAATAAAACTATACATACAAATATAAGATAAATTAAGTGAATAACATATCAAAAGTATGAAATATTGTGTATTAATGTAAATATTAATGATGTATGTATTTAAGGTGAGAAGAATAAAGTTTGTTTATATCACTAGCATGAAGTAAAAGAAATGTTTTCACAAATATGAGATAATTTTTATAGAATATATAAGGAAAATAAACAAAGATTAAAAACGATTTTCAAAATATGCCAATTGTAAAAGGGAAATATAATATATTAAAGATTTTTGATAAATAAAAGTATTAAAAAATGATAATTTAAAATTAGAAAACATTAATGAAACCATTTTACTTTTATTATATTTTATTAAAACTTTTATGTTTTATTTAAAAGAAAGATACATCAATAATAATAATCTCAAATTTTAAATTAAAAAAAATACTGAAATTATTATTATTATTAAAGTAACATTTTAGTTAATTTGCTAAGGCAAGAAAATAACAAAAACATTTGTTGAAGAAAATTTGTATAACATGATTATTGCATTAAATTCAGTTGAACAATAAACACTAAAACAAATAAAAAAATATTAATTAAGTAAAATATTTCAAACTACACACCATTGTGAATTAAGTAAAAATTCCACAACTACCTAACTATTATTATTATACTTGGTGTGTTAAATAAAAAAGTAAATAAAATATTAATAAGTAAAATTCTCAAACTCTTGAATGATCATTATGAATTAAGTAAAATTCTCAAACTATTAAATGATCATTATGAATTAAGTAAAATTCCACAGCTACCCAACTATTGTATTTGGTGTATTCATTAAAAAAGTTGGCATTGAGGTTTAATGATCATTAAATAAAACTAAAAAGTGTACAGTAAATTATTACTCAAATATATAGTAAATAATGTAAAATATAAAAATAGATAAAGACAAATTATATTTTTCTAAAATAAATTAATACTTATTTTTATTAACAATAATATACCATATATAAATTATGTGTATATATATATATAACAATTTATGTTTTCTAAATTAAATTTAATACTTATTTTTATTAACAATTTAGTATAAATTATTATGTATATGAAATTAGGAAAAAAAAATTAAAATAAATATTGAGAAAAAATATTGTTTATATCATGTAGTTAGAATAAAAATAATCATATTTTTATTAATATATTTTATATTAAATAAATAAAATATAAAAATGTAATAATAATAATACTAATATTACTTATAAAAATTATTAATACTAAAATTAATAAAAGTAATTATATAAGTGTAACCACCATTTTAATATATCTGATATATTCACACTTTATATATGGCGAGTAAACAATAAAAAGTATAGAGATTTAAGTTTCTTTAAGAATAAAGACTATTTGGATTTATGTCAAGAAAATAAACAATAAAAAAACATAAACATTTAAGTTTTTTTAAGAATTGATACGATTTCAAAATGGGTTAAACAAAATAAATGATTAAAGATATAGAATTGATTAAATTAGCTGAAAGTTATAGTTTAAATATTTAAATATAGTTAAATAATAATAAATTTAAAAATAATTTATCAAAACAAAAATTATTTTAAGCTGGAATGTTTATTAATAGGTTCTCCTATTAATAATAATAGATAACTATATTGTATTATTATAAGATAAGAATCTTGTTAAGTATTCATATAGTATTAGTATATACATTAATATATATGAAAAATTATAAGACATATACTTTAAATAAGGAATGTATGATAAAATATTATATATGCAACACATTCCATATGTGTTAGAGTAATGTATATTTACCTAAAAAGAAAATGACATTAGGTTTGATCTCTTAAAACAAACCCTAATCTAATAGGAACACATGTAATAATACTCAACTTAGTGGACCCGGACAATATTCATACAATAGTATTTACATGTGCACAATACCCTAATCCAATAGGAGCACATGTAACAATACTCAACATAGTGGACCCGACAATATTCCTACAATATGGTATTTACATGTGCACAATAGATTTGATTGTTGAGAGGTCGTTGGATTAACTATAAATACTTCAGAGATTGATTACTCTCTCATTGTCTACCCTACTCATCATTTTCCAATAAAAGGATAAATCACTCTCGCCTTGGATAGGGAAAAGTCTCATTGCCATACCCTACTCATCATTCTCACCTTGGATAGGGAAAAGGGTTGAGAGACACGTAACGATTATGTTAGGAAAATTAGGTTATAAAGTTATGTCAAGGTCATGATAAAGTTATGTCAAGGCATTTCACTGACAATCAACACATAGTATGAGCACATATTGGCTTGTAAGCAACATTTTTATCAATACATTAAATTTGGCATTTATTATCAAAACAGGAGTGTGGAAGCACACATTCACACCTCTATGGATATATTTTGATTTCTGTAAAATGTAGAAACGTCAAATCAAAAAACAGAACCTATTTTGTAGAATTAGGCATAGAGGTTTTCTTTGTTCTCAATCACCTTCGAGCTAATTATGCATGCCAAGAGTGGTGACAGTCAAACTCAGACCCATTCTCTAGTGGAGAGACCCTTGTCTTACGTAGACAATGTCTCCTTTAGCTTGTACCTAAATGTAGAGTGCTTTCCCCATCCAGTCACGCCCAGCATACTAAGCGACGTTCTCTTCATAGTTTCATCCTAGGTCTTTTGCAGCTCCAGGAATCTCTGTTCCGCTACCTTTTTGTTTCCTAGGGTGGGTCTAGCGCCATATTGGCCTTCCCACGCCTCGTGCAACTGTCTGAGAATGACCCTTCGCCTCCCCACTCTTCGCATGCATAATTTCTCATTCAATGTGGTTGTCCTCATCATTCAGATTTGTTTATTACAAGCATAATGTTTTCAATTACAACTGTGCTTCAAGGACTGATTGGCATATTCCAGGTGTGCCAATCACATTCAAAAAATAAAATAGTCTTTTTAAATTTATTACAAATAAAGCTTAATACTTGGGGATATTACAAATAGCTAGGACAAGCCTTAGTTCTAGACTTAGGTCCCAAGCAAACTACACTTTAAAAATAAAACCCCAAAGGTCTGAACACATCACCTTGGAAAAATGATGTTAATGTCGTCGTAATTCGGAGGCGATGCCACAAGTGACATAAACCTGTCCATCAAATACAGAACCAATGCAAGTTAAATTACATGCGTAGATGCATGTGATGGCAACTTTAATCCGTTGAGACCAACAATCACATGTTACGACAAAATAATGAATAATAGAGTAAAATACATCTTTTTTTTATTCATGAATTTTATAGGTGTGTGACACTTTTTTTTTATGTTCATAAGCAATTTTATTTTAAAGTATGAGGTGAAAAACAGTCTATGCTTTTCTAAGATTGCACAAAAATGAGACAAGTGTATTGTTTAGTTATTCGAAATAGATCAAAAAAGTGCATAAATACAGGGATAACTTATAATTTGAGGTAGATAATTGATAATACACATAGATAACTTATAATTTAGTGATAAGAGTCTATTTAAATTCACTAACCATAAATTAAATGACAGTTATCTTAATATATATATAATTTATTAGATTAACCAACCACAAACAAATTAAATGTTTATATATATATGTTAAACTTCTTGTTGTGATTTTATATATATATATAAATTAAAGTTCTTGTGATTATATATATATATATAAAGCATAACCAAAACTTTAACTATTAACTCTTATATAAAAAGCATAACCAGAACTTTAACTATTAACTCTTTTATATATATATATATTTTGTTTATTCAAACTTCTTTATATATATATATGAAATTTATGATTCAAACCAAAGAGTGCTCCAACGAATGAAATCTCCTTGGAAATCGATTAAAAAAGTGCATTATTCTCAATGAGAAAAATAGTTTCAGAAAATTTCAAGAGGATTTCAACAAGAAAACGTCGTCCTCTTCATCCCTATAAAATTCTTAAAATGCACTCGCTCTCATGAAAGTGACGAGCTGGTCATGGTTTACTGGTCCGTCTGTAGAGTTCCATGTTTGAGAGTGACAGTCAGTGGGCGAAGTAGATTCTCCACAAACGACTGGAGAAACGACTATATCTCTCAACAATTCATACTTCTGGATGATGGAGATCTTGGTCGTCCTTTCCCACCAGATATTTTATTAACTAAATGTTGTACCATGTTTATAAAATAATATGCATGGCTTATACCTGAAGGGATATGGATATCTCTCATCATCTACCAAGTTTGTGCGCCCATGGCTTAATTCTCACATGAGTCAAAAAAAACATTCTTTGATAAGCTGGATTATATATTGAAAATGGGTGAAAAGAGGTGTTTTTTAATATCCATTTCAAATTTTAATTGTGAAAAAAACAATCCATTATGTAACTTACAAATTAATAAAATAATTCAATTTATATAAATCATTTATATCAAATATTTTAAAAAATTTAATTTTAAATATCTATAAGCAAATCATTTACATAAATAATAATAAAATCATCTACATAAATAACAATAACTTATAAGACTAACCTCTTTTGAATATTCTTAAATAAAATTTGAATCTTATTTACATTTTTTGACTCACCTTTTAAAAATAAATATTTATTTTTTATTTTTTATTCTTGAAATTTATTAAATAATTTATTCAACTTGCAAATAAAGTAAATATGTAACTGATTCATAAAGTATTTGATCTTTGTAAATATTTTCATTCAAAATATTGTTATCCATCTAATAAATATATGAACCAAAACTTATACCCATAGAAATAATGATTATGAACCAAGACTTATACCCATAGAAATAACGATTAAAATAGTATTATTTTATGACAAGTATAAATGTTTTGTTATAATCAAAGACTTCTTTCTCATTCAAACCTTCATCTACTCATCTTGCTTTGAATTTCCCTATAGCCCTTTATAAATTAAATTGTCTTATAAATCAATTTGCAACATACATTTAGGATCTAGATTTATAAATTATCTTATAAATCAATTTGCAGCACAAGATTTTCATGGCTTGATTGGAATGTTTTTTTCCTTTGGAATCCTCAAATGAGTCTTGTTCTTTAGTTTGTAATACCTTTTTCATAAGTGTATTTTTATATCTTTTATGTTCTTATTTATAAATATTATTAATACTCTTGAATGATGATTATTATTGAATTACTTTGATATCTTTTATGTTCTTGTTTATAAATATTACTAATACTCTTGAATGATCATTATTATTAAATTACTTTAGTTGTCAATTTAAAAATTGGATTAATAAACAATATTTTTTTTAAACATCTTCATTATGTTTGTATGTCAAATCTATAATACTAGATTGCATCTCATTATATAATCAATAATAACAATATTTTCTTGTAATATATATCCAGAAACAAGAGAGATTTTTGTTGTTGAAAAGTGAAGAAGTGAAGCACTGAGTTAAGAAAGATCAATATTTACATATATTTTCACATAAACCTCTTTAATTACCAAATCATACAACTTATAATCCTTTTATCCTTGAATATAACCTACAAGCAAAGCACTTATGGCTTTTTAGTTTTATATTTTTTTCTAATTTTTTGTGAAATGTATACACAAAAAATGCAATCAAAGACTTTATAATAACCAATATGTGACTTCTAACCACTCCATATTTTTTCAAGGTTTATACTTTCTAAAAAAATGTGAATTTCCTATTAATTGTATTTGTTAGATAAAAATAACCCAAAACCCATCAAACCATCTCAATCAAGGTTTTATTCATTTTCTCAGCTACCCAATTTTAGTAAAGAGTATACAAGTAGTTCTTTGGATTTTAATACCATACTTTTCAAACACATAATTACATAATTGTATAATTTACCCCTCTATCAATCTTGGAAAGCTAATCCTTATGGTTAGGATAAATTGTATAATATTATATTTACTGATCACATAAAAAGTCAAGTGAATACTAAGCATCATCAGAAGTCCAAGATTGTACCAGATTGTATTTATATGTGTATCTTTCCAATGAAGCAAGATACACACTTATCAAGATACACACTTATCCTTATTGGGTGCTCCAATTGTGTATCACATAGATGAAGTATGGTGAATTCCCTTTTGTCCTACTCTTAATTACCTCGTTTGTGCTCATTTTGTCACAGTTGCATATAGTCTGCTCCATCAAACCTGTGTTATGTCACCGTCTCTGCTTTGTACCCTAGACCTGTTGCATGTTCAAACATGGACTGAGGTAGTTAATTCTACATTTTTTCCAAAACCGATATATGTTTCTTACCTCTCAGGCGTTATCTTTATATGATATATGAATTTCCATTACTTACAATTAGCGATTTGTGCTAATCAGATTGAGCCATTGTGTAAGCATTAAATGCTCTGGTATGTAGTCATTGTATGAGAACAATTGAACTAAGCCATTTTCAATATAACAGTAGTGTGCAGACAGAGTGGTGAAGACAAATTTGCTTCGTAACCATAGTGTGTAGATAAAGCGCTGAAGACCGAGCCATGTGGGGTTTTTTTTTATTCCTAGCAAAAGAAACATTTCTAAATGATAATGTTTGCGGTTATAATCACATGAACACCCACCACTATACAAACTATATGTAAGTCTCTAGACTTGCACATGGGATACATGTAAAGACTCATATAAGAAGGGTCTATAGTCCATTATCAGCTGTCATCTTTCTATTACTCAGATCCAACCTATCCTTATAAGAAGAGATCCTCATGTTTTATGTTTTGTTGATTTAATTGATGCTGGAGAGGAAACACCTATATATATATATAATTCTTTTTTAAAGTGATTCACTATGGAAGCTCAATTTTACACCATGGTTACATTCACTTTGGAAAATATTTTAAACTCACTAGGTAAGTATACATGAACTTGGGCATCATTATTCATGATAAATGGCTCACCACCCTAATATTTCATTACATACAAGGGCTCCCAATGAGCAAATGTCCCCGGCGAGATTAGAACCCAGGTGGAGAGTGCAACCCAAATCTCCCAACCACCCGAGTTACGCCCAATGGATAATATATATATATATATAGGATTTTAATTAGTCATTTGAAGCTTTAAAGTCAACACATATTGGGTGACCTATTGGGGGAATGCAATTTTTCTTGTACCTGGCATTGCTCATGTTTGTTGTGGAATACATCTCATTGCATCAAAATAGTCTAGCATGTTCCTCCATGGAATCTTCTATAACCAAAAACTTTTTAGAGTTTTTATTTTTTAAATAGAGAGGATTATCACGAGATCCCTCAAACTCGATAAAGTAAATTGGATTCATGAATCATTTGTGTCTACATATAATGTGCTAAAATAAATTGGATTCATGAATCATTTGTGTCTACATATAATGTGATAATATAGCATGATGATGTTCTTCCCACAATCCTAGATGATTGCATTCCTTTGGGAGAAATTTATCAATGCCAATTAATGCACCGTGCCAAAAGACATTCAAGCTCTGGTGTGTTGGCCTATGCATTGGAATTAGCATCAAAGTGTTCCATGAGATGGTTTGGAAATATGAACATTTTAAGGTATGCAATCATTCTTGGACTATTTTTTCAAATGTGGGGAAGCATGTGGGGAAGCATGCATCAAAGTATTTTCGCAAACATGGTGAAGAGTTTCTTGCAGAACAAGTTTTCCTTCTAGCATTCAAAGTGCCATGTATTTAAGGAATTTTATAACCTCCATTTCCATAGTATGATATCGACCTTTAAGGTGTACTTCATGATTTTCTATATATTAGAGCTTAGAGTGTATTTCTATATATGCATTGCAAGCATGAATTTGAGTTTAATAAAAAACTAGGTTCTTTTGGCACATTTATCCACATTCAACTCACCTTCATCGACTCTCTGAATAGGTTATGGATATTAGCATGAACTCATGTTCTATTTATTTTCATTGAGATCAAATGGGAACTTCGAGATAGAAAATTGGTTTTATCATATCCCATTGCAAAACATAGGAGTCCTAGATATATCGGAACCTTTCCACCTAGGAAATCCAACTTGCAAGTTATAAGATGTCAAAACTGGTGACACTCTTAATAATTTTAATTGTTAGATATCTATGAGTACGAGAGAAGGAATTCTAAAGGCATGTTAACCCTGAAGAAGGTGAGCTTTAATTCTATCTCATTACATTGTGGATACCTATGTAATGAGAGAGGAGAATCATTGTGACTATGTATTGGCCTTAGAACTAAAGCATAGCCATCCATTCATTCCCAAAAGAGCATAGCCATCCATTCATTCCCAAAAGTTTGATTTGAGCAGTGAAAATATCATTGAGACTCAAATTCCATAGAGGTAAATAATTTATATAGCATATATCATTTCAACAACAATTTGTAACTTGCAAATAGTGTTTTTCTATGTTTATTTGTTTTATGGTATTTGCAATAGTTTTTTCTAAGTGTTAAATAAAATTAAGTTGAATTGTATCAAGGGAATTCTCGGTAGAAACCAACAATCTCCATTTTCTAAGATTGAGTCTTATTGTTAAAGTGTGGATTTGCAAGAAGCCTTTGTATTGAAATGATTTCTTAGGATTTAAATGAGCATACATATAATTAATAATGAGAGAACACAAATCCACATAGCAACACATTAAGATAGACACACCATATTTACGTGGTGAGAGAGACCTTCTACAATAAATAATGAAAATTCGCGATATAACAGAGATAACAGAACAAAGAAGGGATTTATTGATCGCATGCCACTAGGAGGGGGCAACCTCCTTTGAGAAAGCTCAATGCAGATAACCTGTGGATAACTTCATTGGTCTCAATACATACTTATATACTGAGTCTATTATAAGGGTGAGTGCAAGCTAATGAGGATCACTTTTAGCACATTAGATGCAATAGAAAACCGAAAAATCAGACATCCCTCAACTTAATTGTATTTTTTGAGATACTTACACAAAATATCTTGCTTTGAGTAAAAAGGATTTCCGAATATATAATTTTATGTATTGAAAATTTTTATAACTATGTCAAGATTCATTTTTTCTAATAGTCACTTTTTTTTAGGGAAATGATAAGGTATATGTTTTTGTGGGTGCATCCTTCGAGGGCCTAAATCAGGGATGATTTTAAGGAACCATACTTATTTAAAAGTGTATAAATGTTGGTGAATCCTACCAATTCTTAAAAGGCCAACTATAAAATGTTTGGCGATATTTTTCAAAAAATATTTTAATTTCCAAGTATTTTGTATCGTTTATATAATAATTTGGCAATTTTTAGGGTGAAAAAAGCTTACCCCATAAAAATTGGGCGAAACAGGGCTTCAAAAAATGCAAAATGGTGAATCTTTTTTTGGAGAAAAACCCCTAAAAATAGCCCATGGGCTGAATTTCGCCCCTAAAATTATCCCTGGCCTAAATTATGGTTTCAGGATACAAAAATTTGCAAGCATGTAGAGAACATATAGCACTAGTGCAGCGCTATTTTTCAAAAATAAAATTAGTAAATTTTAAATTTTTTTTTATAGTTATCTAAGTGATCATTCCTCAAAAATGGTACGTCTTTTGTGGGTGCATCCTTTGAAGGTCTTAATGTATTAATCATGAAATAGGTTTTTATAGAATGTAAAGGTTAGTGTCTTCTAGTTCACCATGTAATTTCTTTTAAAAACAATTAAGAATTGAAAAAATTATGGACAAAACACAAACAACATGTTTTTTGAGTTACGGAGTTAGGACAAAATAGAAATTGAGAAAAATTAGAAAAATATAATATTTTTAATAAAAATTACATATTTAGAATCTGTAGAAAAAATGTTATTTATGTTTAAGATTTCTTCAAAGATGATTGTGTGTAGCATACTATAACAAGTGCGTAAACAATGACTTCTTCAAAAACTGGAAGAAATATTCAATTAGCTATGGTTCTTCATATACCATAGCACAGGTTTGGTATTACCGAAGCAAACTCCAAACGATACACATAGGACTATTGGTGACATGTGAGCAAGTGAATTGGCACATTTAAATTCAATTACATTTCCCGCTCTTATAGAATTGGAAAATTTGTGCGCTTTATAGAATTACAATACACGCACGCGTTATTTAGTTCTATAACGTGTGCGCGTTACAAAGAGCAAAAAATCTAGCACTATATGCAAGACATAAAATCTATGGTTAATAGTTGATAGGGGGTGTGGAAGGGTTAAGGGCCTAGGATAATGTTGGAAGTTTAGGTGGGGATGGTTAATAATTGAGAGCGGGTGGACAAGGGTCAAGGGCCTAGGAGGATGTTGTTAATTCAATTGGAGAAATATGAATAGAATAGGAACACGATGGGTTACAAGGGTGAAGGGGAGTGAGAATTGATAGCACTATTAGGAGGAGAAGAGGTGTTGAAGACGTATAGAGTTAGAAGAAGTACGCGATACTTGAGTGATGAAGTGGGATAAGGTGGAGGGGAGGAAGTTGGTGATTTTTTTATTAGAGAGAGGATTGGTGAATGGAAGGGTGGATATGGAGTATTAGAAGAGGAATAGGGTGTGTTGGAGGAGAGAGGAGAAGGAGGGGGGAATTAAAGAGAGGGGAATGAGATGCAATAAAACGGAGAATAGGGGTCTTAATGTGTTAGGGGGTTGAGGAGAAGGGATAAGTTGAAAACATAGAGGAATGGAGTATAATAGAGGGAGAGAGAGAGAGAGAGAGAGAGAGATAATGATGTAGAGAGAGCATGAGAGAGAAGAAGATGGAGAGGGAGAAGGGGAGTGAGAGAGGGATGGAGATAGAGTGAAGGAAAGATATAATGAAGGAGGGATAGAAGGTGTGTGTGAGAGAGAGAGAGAGGGGTGGGTAATACAAAAGGAGAGAAAGGGGGTAGCCTACACACATGTATAGGGAGATCTAGAGAGAGAGAGAGATGGTGTCAAAGACATAGGGTGGAGGGTTAAGCGATGGAGAGATAGGGAGGTTGTTAGAGAGAGAAACATGGAGAGGGAGGGAGGGATACAAGTTGAGAGAGAGAGAGGATAGGGTAGAGGGATAATGGCACAAAGGGTTGGTAATTAAAGGAGAAGGGAGGGAGAGATTGATAGAGGGAGGAATAGTGAGGGAGGTAAATAGAAGGTGGAGAGAAAGGGAGAGACAAAGGGAGTTTGTGAGAGAGTGGGACACACACACAAACACAGATTATGTGGGATAGAGGGGTATGGGTGAGCGATAGAGGACACACAGAGGGAGAGTGGGAGGGTGAGAAATAGAGAGAGAGTGATGGAGGGAAGGATAGTGAGGGAGGTATAGAGAAGGTGGAGAGAGGTTATGAGAGAAGGGGAGTGAGGGAGGGACACACACACACATAGAGATAGAGAGATGGGGGGAACACACACACACACACACACACATATATATATAGAGGGAGAGAGGGGGGAGGGTTGAGAAACAACGAGAGAGGGGGAAGGGGGGAGCAATAGAGAGGGATAGTGAAGGAGGTATAAAGAAGGTGGAGATAGGTTCTGAGATATGGGGAGTGAGGCAGGGACACACACACATAATTATTTCATTAAATTCATTTGAACAATAAAGCTAAAACAAAGAAAAAAATATTATTAATTAAGTAAAAAATTTCAAACTGCTCAACCGACTATTATGAATTAAGTAAAAATTCCACAACTACCTAATTATTTTTATGAATTAAGTAAAATTCCACAACTACCTAACTATTATTATTATACTCGGTATGTTAATTAAAAAAGTAAATAAAAATATTAATTAAGTAAAATTTCTCAAACTCCGGAATGATCATTATGAATTAAGTAAAAATTCAACGGCTACCTAACTATTGTACTTGGTGTATTAATTAAAAAAGTTGGCATTATTGTTTGATGATTATTAAATAAAACTAAAAATTATATAAAAAGTGTATAGTAAATTATTAATCAAATATAGAAAATTATGTAAAATATAAAAAATATATAAAGATAAATTACATTTTCTAAAATAAGTTGATGCTTATTTTTATTAACAATAATATACCATATATATAAATTATGTGAAATATAAATATATATAAAAAATTTATAGTTTGTAGATTAAATTTAATACTTATTTTTAATAACAATAGTATAAATATACCATGTATTTGAAATTAGGAAAATGGATTTTTTTTTTTAAATATTCAGAAGAAAAAAAAAATTATATCATATGTTTGGATTAAAGATAATCATATTTTTATGAATATATTTTATATTAAATAAATAAGATATAAAAATGTAATAATAATACTAATATGATTTATAAAAATTATTAATACTAAAATTAATAAAAATAATTATATAAATGTAACAACCATTTTAATATGTCTTTACGAGGATAAATCCACAGTTTATATACGGAGAGTAAACAATAAAAAGTATTGAAATTTAAGTTTCTTTAAGAATGGAGACTATTTGGATTTATGTCTAGAAAATAAATAATAAAAAACATAAACATTTAAGTTTCTTTAAGAATTAAAACGATTTCAAAATGGGTTAAATACATAAATAAAATTATATTAATTTATTAAAATGGGTTATAATAATGAATTTAAAAATAATTTATCAAAACAAAAATGATTTAA
>LPNX011086188.1:196204-213048 GCA_001517045.1 Pseudotsuga menziesii | reverse complement strand
TAAGGTCCTCAGTGTATTAATCGAAATGAACTGTTCGCAGGCATTCTTCACCATTTGTTGTTACTCCTGCTTTAAAGGCAGTGGGCAATCTTATCACTGGCGATGATGTGCAAACTCAGGTGTTACTTCAAACATTTTTCACACTTCTTCCAAATAATTATACAATACATTTGTTATTTTACGTCTGTTGAATGCATTTTCAGCTGTGATAAACTGTCTAACATAATAAAAAGAGTCCAAATTCAAACACAGTGGATTTACTTTATTGTTTATTGTGTGCAGGTTGGTATTGACAATAAGGTTCAAACACAATTTACTTTATTGTTTATCTTATATTTTGTTGTGTGCAGGTTGTTATTAACAATAAGGTTCTCCCTCGCCTTTTGGATCTTCTCACAAATAAGAGGACAAAGAAAACCGTAATAGGACATACATGCTGGATAATCTCCAATGTTACTGCAGGAACAACAGAGCAACTTCAGGTGGGAATCGTTTTGGATTTATAGTGTTACTCGCTACCACTGTCACATTTCCAGTGTAACATAACTCACGCTTTTGTTTTAATGGACTGCACTCATTTTCATTGCAGGCTGTGATCAATGCAAATATATTTCCCCCACTTTTATCTCTGCTAGCAAATGCTGAATTCAATATAAAGGGAGACGTAGCGTGGGTGGTTTCAAATGCAATTGCTTCTGCAAGCGAGGGAGCAGATAAAGTACGAAACTTTTCTAATTTCTTAGCGTGTGTAATTTTATGCATCCATCGTCTTAAGGTCGATAACATGAGCCCTTTTCTATTACAGATACCTTGCGATTCAGGGTTGCATCAAGCCACTTTGTGATCTTCTAACCTGCCAGGATTCAAGGACTATAACAATCTGCCTTCACGGTCTAGAAAAAATACTAAGAGCTGACGAGACTGAAAAGAATGAAGGCATCTCTGAAGTTAATGTATATGTGAGCATAATTGAGGACGTTGGTGGCTTTGATAATATTGAGGCATTACAAATTCATGAAAACACATAGGTCTATAGAGAAGCAGTCAAGATCCTTAACAATGGTTTCATTGAGGAAGATGATGATCACGTGCTAACCATGTATGATACAGCTTAGTGTGCAGAAATTTCACCTGGTGGTTTTAATTTCATGTCGAAAGATGGATAATGTTGTTGTATATTGTAGGAATTCTGTGTATATTGTTAGAAATGCTGCATAAAGTTCTATGTGATTGTTGATACATCCTTCTCACAGCTTTACCGATTCCTTAGGAATCATGGCTTTAAGTTAGGCTCTAATTTATTAGGTTGTTTTGATTTCATGTAGTAGGAAATATCGAACGAAATATTGATAAGTACACTTAATTTGCTTGGCTTGCAGAGGAATTTCTGTCACGCTAATTCTGCTCTGCTCACCGGTCGACGGTGATGCTTGGCTTTTCGTTCCTTTCCTTTGCATTGTACGCAAAACTGTGATAAGATTTAGTTTCGTCGCAATGCGGACCTAACAACCACTACTTCCCAAGCATTGTGGACTTTGTGGTTACAGTAACTTGATGTGCAATCTACGTTTGTTCTGGCATTCCTACATCTTGTTCTTGTGCACAATTGTCCTCTACCATTCATATCTAGGCCAGGCAAGTGGATTCAGCTGCAGTTTACGAGTTGGATCTTTGTCTTCTTTGGTGTTCTGTCAAATTGATATTTATTAATGTAGTCCTAAATATATTGAATCCCAAATGCTGACCGTTTCTTTGCCCTCAAGACTGGCTATGTCTAGCCGCATGGAGCATTGGTGCCTCCAGGTTATATAGAGTCTAGACACATATCTAGGGCTTGCCGATCGAAGCATCTAAACCTCATTTTAATGGAAAAGATGCTAATTCGAAGGACTAGAACGTTTTCTTTCTTTCTATTTGCAAGCATTCTGGTTTCGATCCAGCTGAGTATGATTGGTGTGGTGGCCGCTAGAATCATCCGGGACATGAAATTTAACTTTAAATTGAATAATTATGTGAGAGACGATCCTGGTTTCACCAAGCTTCCCAGCGTTATGCTAGACCGGCTGCATATACCATGCCGATCGTCGACCCTGCCGGTTTTCCAAGAAGCTCCGGCGTTTCAAAATGGTAAAGAATGCATCATCTCGGCACCTTCGTCGTGGATATCAGGCTATTCTCAACTTCAAGAAGAAGAATATGATGATACAGAGCTATGTGATAGCACGGCCGTGCATATAGCCATGACGCTGGACACTGCTTATCTAAGAGGATTGGTCGCCAGAATTCTATCGATTCTCCAACATGCTGCTTGTCCCGAGAATGTAGTCTTCCATTTCATGGTGTCCGAGCGCCAACGTGATCTCAAGGCTACGCTTTAGGCGACTTTTCCATACTTGCGCTTCATATTATATCACTTTGACGAGAATATTGTGAAGAACAAGATATCGTATTCAATTAGGCAGGCTCTGGATCAGCCACTCAATTACGCTCGCACTTACTTGGCCGATATCTTGCCGTCATGCCTTGGGAGAATCATTTACCTTGACTCCGATTTAGTTGTTGTCGATGACATTGCCAAGCTAATGCACCCTCGTCTCATGGCCCGAGGTCTGAAAAAAACCAGAACAGCTTGCTCCAATGGTACCACTTGCTATAACAGATGGCAATGGGATATAATTTTTTTTTTTTTATTATTATGATGTCATGTTGCCACATGTCAACTCAAATCCAGATATCAAATTCCAAAGTTTACATCATCTTCTATCCACCAATAAGTTGTTTACAAAATAGTTTTTTAACAAAATTAAAAAAAATATTTTACAAATCCCTAAGTTATACTTTACAAAATAGATTTTAATTTTTTTGATAGAGAGCAACTAATACAAAGTCAAAAGAGTTTGACTTGCAATCGATTACAATATACCTGCTGAGGCAGGTATAAAAATAAACTGGATTATAATTAATATGTTATCATTTATAATAATAGATAATCATATTGTATTATTATAAGATAAAAATCTTGTTAAGTATTCATATAGTATATTATGTCATTTAGTACATACTATCATATACTTATCATTAATAAATAAAAAATTAGACGATATACTTTAGGTAAGGAATGTATGATAATATATTATGTATGCAACACATAACAAATGTGTTAGAGTAATGTATGTTTACCTAAAAAAATGACATTAGGATTGATCTCTTAAAACAAACCCTAATCCAATAGGAAGACATGTAATAATACTCAACTTAGTGGACCCGCACAATATTCCTACAATAGTATTTACATGTGCACAATACCCTAATCCAATAGGAACACATGTAACAATACTCAACATAGTGGACCCGACAATATTCCTACAATATAGTATTTACATGTGCACAAAAGATTTGATTGTTGAGAGGTCATTACATTAACTATGCATATTTCAGAGCTCGATTACTCTCTCATTGTCTACCCTACTCATCATTTTCCAATAAAAGGATAAATCACTCTCGCCTTGGTAGGGAAAAGTCTCATTGCCATACCCTACTCATCATTCTCGCTTTGGATAGGGAAAAGGGTTGAGAGACACGTAACGATTATGTTAGGAAAATTAGGTTATAAAGTTATGTCAAGGTCATCATAAAGTTAAGTCAAGGCATTTCACTGACAATCAGCACATAGTATGAGCACACATTGGCTCGTAAGCAATTTTTTTATCAATACATTAAATTTGGCATTTATTATCAAAACAAGAGTGTGGAAGCATACATTCACACATCTTTGGATATATTTTGATCTCTGTAAAATGTAGAAATGTTAAATAAAAAATGGAACGTGTTTTTGTAGAATTAGGCATAGAGTTTCTCTTTGTTCTCAATCACCTTCGAGCTAATTATGCATGCCAAGAGTGGTGACATTCAAACTCAGACCCATTCTCCAGTGGGGAGCCCTTGTCTTATATAGACAATGTCTCCTTTAGCTTACCTAAACGTAGAGTGCTTTCCCCATCCAGCCGCACCCAGCATACTTAGAGACGTTCTCTTTATAGTTTCATCCTAGGTCTTTTGCAGCTCCAGGAATCTTTGTTCCACTTCCCTTTTGTTTCCCATGGTGGGTCTAGCGCCATGTTGGCCTTCTGACGCCTAGTGCAACTGTCTGAGAATGACCCTTTGCCTCCCCAATATTCACATGCATAATTTCTCATTCAACGTGGTTGTCCTCATCATTCAGATTTGTTTATTACAAGCATAACATTTTCAGTTACAAATGTGCTTCAAGGACTGATTGACATATTCCAGGTCTGCCAATCACATTCAGAAAATAAAATAGTATTTTTAAATTTATTACAAATAAAGCTTAATACTTGGGGATATTACAAATAGCTAGGACAAGCCTTAGTTCTAGGCTTAGGTCCTAAGCAAACTACACTTTAAAAATAAAACCTCAAAGGTCTGAACACATCACCTTGGAAAGATGTGTTAATGTCGTCGTAATTCGAAGGTGATGCCACAAGTGACATAAACCTATCGATCAAATACATAACCAATGCAAGTTAAATTACATGCGTAAATGCATGTGATGGCAACTTTAATCCGTTGAGACCAACAATCACATGTTACGACAAAATAATGAATAATAGAATACATCCTTTTTTTATTCATGAATTTTATAGGTGTGTGACACCTTTTTTTTATGTTCATAAGCAATTTTATTTTAGAGTATGAGGTGAAAAATAGTCTATACTTTTTTAAGATTACACAAGGATGAGACCAGTGTATTGTTTAGTTATTGGAAATAGATAAAAAAGTGCATAAATACACGAATAACTTATAATTTAAGGTAGATAGTTGGTAATACACATAGATAACTTATAATTTAGTGATAAGAGTCTATTTAAATTCACTAACCATAAATTAAATAACAGTTATTTTAATATATATATAATTTATTAAGCTAACCAACCACAAACAAATTAAATAGTTATATATATGTTAAACTTCTCGTTATGATATATATATATATAAGTTAAAGTTCTCATGATTATATATATATATATATATATATATACAGCATAACCAGAACTTTAACTATTAACTCATATATAAAAAGCATAACCAGAACTTTAACTATTACCTCTTATATATATATATGTTTGTTTATTCAAACTTTTTTTAACTCTTTTATATATATATAAAACTATTAACTCTTATATATATTTGTTTGTTTATTCAAACTTCTTTTTACTCTTATACATATATATATAGTTTATGATTCAAACCAAAGAGTGCTCCAAAGAATGAAATCTCCTTGGAAATCGATTAAAAAAGTGCAAAAACAGTTTCAGAAAAAATTTTTGGTAATTTCAAGAGGATTTCAACAAGAAAACGTCGTCCTCTTCATCCCTATAAAATTCTTAAAATGCACTCGCTCTCATGAACGTGACGAGCCAATCATTAAGGTAATGCTGGTCATGGTTTACTGGTCCGTTTGTACACCGCGTCTGCAGGTTTCAAAAAAACTTGTGATAAGTGTATACCCAATGTCAAAAGTTCGCATGTTTGAGAGTGACAGTCAGTGGGCGAAGTAGATTCTCTACAAACGACTATATCTCTCAACAATTCATACTTCTGGATGATGGAGATCTTGGTCGTCCTTTCCCACAATATATTTTATTAACTAAATGTTGTACCATGTTTATAAAATAATATGCATGGCTTGGGATATGGATATCTCTCATCATCTACCAAGTTTGTGCGCCCATGGCTTAATTCTCACATGAGTCAAAGATAATATGGGCTGCTGTGAAATGATGTCAGGAGGGCAACTGATCATCTACCAATTTTGTGGGAGACTTTCAAACGTTGAAGGAGAGCAACTCATGATATCTACTTTACTATTTTGATGCGACGACAGAAATCTGGCCTCTGAATAACATCTGGGCAGCTGTCGACGATGACCCGAGAGTAACTCATCACCTACCGATTAATGTGTGCGCCTATAGTTGAAATGTTACAATCTCAATATAGGCGGCTATGAAATGATGACAAGAGCAACTCTTTACCTAGAAAGTCGACAATTTGTGCTTTGGATTTGAAGTTTGAAACAAAGCATTAGTTAAGTGCTATCCTTAACAAACATGTAAGTTCCATCCATCCAACAGACCAATAGTCAAGTCAATGGTTGACTTTGTTGTTAGTCCATTCCATAGACTGAACGTACATGTTTTTTAACCTCAGGATAAGTGGGGTAAGTGGAGCGTGGATACTTCAAATTTTGAACATTTAGACTCTTGGCATCTACTTTTCTGTAAAAATCTGCTAAACATTGTTTTAAGAGTTTAATTATTGTTAAAATTCGTGAAACATTGTTTTAAGAGTTTAAATATTGTTAAAATTTGCCAAACATTGTTTTAAGAGTTTAATTATTGTTTTTTAACAATGGGAACAGCAATCTTTCAAGAATATATTTAACAACTTGCAAATTGGATATCTTAATAACATGTAATTTAGCAAGAGTTATGATTTCTTAAAACCCATTATGATTTAGAAAGAGTTTCAAGAATATATTCAACAACTTGCAAATTGGATATATCAATAACTTGTGATTTAGCAAGAATTATGACGTTGTAAAACCATTATGATATAACATCCCAAAACTCATTATGATTTAGCAAAAGTCATAACATCTCAAAACTCATAGAAGTGAGCCTCTATCCCAAAAACGCCACCTTGTTATTACATAAAATCGCCACCTTGTTATTAGCTCTGGCATATTAACTTAGGTCAAAGAAAGTAGATAAAACCAATGTTCAGAGTTATAACATCATACTATCGTCATAATTATCAGCACTAGACGTAGAGGAACAATAAGTGTCTCCGGGTAGAATAAGTGAAGATTAAACATGGAACAGAATATTAAGCGGGGAAAGTAAATCATGTATGTAAGAAAATGTCAAAACTGACCAGAGAGCAATAAATCATCTTTTTTCTTGTATGTGAGAAAAATTCAAAACTGGCCTCAAAACAATCAACTCTCTTTTTCTTTTTCTGGCTTACTTATCTCTAATAATGACAGGCCATGTTTAGGGATGGCGAATTCGATAGCTTTTGTCACCGTCGGGAAGGACCCTGAAGTCCGCCCTTTATCTGCTAGCTAATAGGAGGTCTTTACTAAAAGGAGAGGGGCGGAGCTGCTCGACCATACTGGAGATTTATATCGTTAAATTTCTATTTATTTAGTAAATTTGTTCTTATATTTAGAGAAAGTAACACATTCAGGTATGATAAACGAATAATCTCACAACTTCCTGATCTTTCAAAATGTTTTATATTTTCTAATTCCACATTCGGATGTATCTACCTTGGTATCATTAATGCTCATGATTACCTACCAGTCCTTTCCATAAACTATTTGGAAAGGACTACAATTTGTTTTTTAAATCACTTTTGAACAATTCAATTGTGTTAGTTTTAATGAACATAATTTATTCTTATTAAGCATAATTATTATACAGAAAGTCTATCTATTAGATAGGCATATTGTTTCAGTGATTTTAATTTACATAATCACTTATTTGTGAGGTATAATCACTACAAAGAAATTTTTATATAAAATGGTATATTTCAATATCTCTTTTCTAAAAATATTTTTGAATATAATAATTAACTTTATATTAATATATATTAACCTATCAAAATATCTTAACTTACTCTTAACGTCATTAAGTAGCACATGTAATAATAAATATAACATTTACTACAAGCATCACTCTTTCAAATACAATTAACTATAAAACAAAGTAAAATCAAACCTCAATGTTTCGCTTGCAAGTTTATATTAAACTCCTTAAAGTATTTTCATTTGTCTATCCCTACAAAATACCAATAACTCATCCTTTACAGAGTATACATACTTTAGCTTTGTAATTACATTTATTGTAACCTCCGCTTATATTATTCTTATTTGTCAATACCTACAAAATACGAATAACTCATCCTTTACAGAGTATGTAATTTAGCTTTGTAATTACATTTATTGTAAACTAGTAGTTAACAATCCTGATTATATCTACTTTAGCTTTGTAATTATATTTATTGTAAACTAATGGTTAACTATCCTAATTATATGAAATGAAAAGAATATTCATTGTCCACGTTTTATAGGGAGAGCTAAATCAATAGATAAGCTCATTATGTTTAAAGATAGAGACTGCATTATAAGAACATAAATGGTAAACCTTCTTTTTTATATATATGAAGTCTTACATGTAACTTGTTTACAAAATGATTATATTGTATATTTTTATGTTCTTCAATGTCATTACAAATATAAGATTTTAACAATATAATTCAAAGGATAACAACATCAACAAAACTTTTTGAAAGATACGATATTTACCTTTAAATTTAAAATCATCAATGCTAATCAAACTCACTGTCATAGGATTTCCATATCTTAGAACAATATCAATTATAAATATTGAATAATAATAATAACATAACATTAAAAAAACAATTATTTCCACCAATTGCAGGCTTTATCTCTAACATATAGTTTTTTCTGTGGAAAGGAAACCGTCAAATTGCAAAAAAAAATCTAATAAAAATCTAATAAATCAGAGATTAATCAAGTTTTTCTAAAATTCCCATATGCCTTAAATGTTATGTACCCAAACTCCTCTCTAAACTATTTGAGATATGTGATCTAATAAATCAGAGATTAATCAAGTCTTTCTAAAATTCCCATATGCCTTAAATGTTATGTACCCAAACTCCTCTCTAAACTATTTGAGATATGTGATGTACATTACAATGTCACTCTGTGATGTATATTACAATGTCACTCTAAGTAATACATATCATGTCATTTTCACTAATACTAAAAAATAAATTAAGTAATATTTTATAAGGATGTATTAAAATATTAAAAATAAACTAATAAAATTTTATTGAAATAAAATAATAAAATATTAAATGATGATGATGATGATGATGATGATGATGGTTAACATCTACTGAGTCTAGAATTGGTCTATCGGATCTAAAGAAACTAATTAATTTGTTTGTTTTAAAATTGTATTTCTATGCTCAAAGAGCTACATGAGAAGCGTCCCGAGCTCACTATAATTTTGACAAGTTAAAAGGCTAGGAAGGTCGGTCTTGCAACAAAGATTATGAAACTGAGATCTAATGTGGATGTACACAGGGCACTCTAAGAGGAATTCATTTTCATCTTCAATGTTCCTTTTCTCAGAGAGACAACAAATTCTTTCCACCCATGGTGTTTCAGGAATAGTCCAATGACCTGTTTCACTATGGAGCTCATGAGAGTTCGTTCTTATCTTGGCTATATTGGTTTTTTTCTTTGAACTGGTTAAAACAGAGATATACTTTTGATCTTCTAGAGTAGGGTTGATGACCTCCTTATAATATCTTAATTTTCTTTTAGCCTCTAAAACTTTCTCACACCACAGTTTCTCTTTAAACTTAAAAGTAACAATATTTTTTATGTTATTAATATTTTGCAATGCAATTTTTTCGTCGATCTCCCAGCGGTTTAACCAAGCCCTGGTATCTTTATACCAACCTCGCTTGAGCCTTAGGTGGTTTTGGCTGGAATTAAAAGCTAGTTTAGGAATTCTATGGTCTCCCATGTTACTGATTTTTTTCTTGTACAACAGGAGCCTAGTCATAGCTAGGCTCTCGATAGCGGAAAGACCCACTTTTATAAGGAGAATAGGATAAGGTGTATTGCTTTTAATTTTGAGGTTATACGTTATAAAACGCTTCTAGATTTGCTCAATCTTTCTCCAAGATTATCTAGAGATGCTACAACTCCAAACCTCACACCCATACAAGATAACAGGAGTGACTAAAGTTTCAAAGAGGAGCTTCTTTTTATCCCACATCACAAGGTTTGTTGCTTTATAATTATTTTCAAGACCAAAGTAAGCTTTCAACCCTCCATTAATCCTTTTCTCAATGCTATAGTTCTAGTTGATCTTGTGATGAATATCAATTCCTAGGTACTTGTAAGAAGACACTTCCTCCAAGTTTCTATTGTCATACACAAAATTAGCGTAAGTGTCCTTCTTGGATTTGATAAACATAACTTTTGTTTTGTAAGTGTTGACAGTCATACCCACGATAAAGTAGAAATCCTTAAGAACCCGTAGTTGCTTATCAATATCAGATGGACACCTTGCTAGAAGAACAATATCGTCAACATAGAGAAGAAGGATGATGACTATTCCAGCTAAGAACGTGGCAGCACAACCTGCTTCTTCTAAACACATGCCACCACAGCCTACTTCTTCTAAACAACCTTCTAGCTTATCGATGTAAATTCCAAAAAGGTTAGGGGAGAGGGGGCAACCTTGTTTAACTCCGATATTACATTTAATATCTCTCGACCACCCCTCGTTTCTCTTAAACTTGGTGATTACATTCTCGTATAACCTTATTGCAACAGCTCTCAACTCGAAAGGAACCTTTAGCTCTTCTAATCTATTCCATATGTTATTTCGAGGAACCATGTCGAAATCCTTTCTAAAGTCCACAAAGCAACAAAAAAGATTGGATTTATCATTACAACACTCCTCCACAATGATCCTAAGCGTAACTAGGTGGTCAATTGTTCAAATATTAAAATAATAAAATATTAAATATTAAAATAATAAGATATTATGTAAATAAATTAATGAAATATAAGCTTACAAAATATTATGTAACTAAACCCATTTCATTAAAATTTGATAATGTATATCTTAGTTTAATCTTCTAAACAAAAAATATATATTTCAATTATCTAAAATTAAAAGAAAAAATTGGCTCTATTGTTATTCAAGTTTTTGAGTTCCTTAATCATTTAAATTTCAAAATGTTTTGTTTTATTTTTAATCTAAATATAAATTATAATGAATAATTATAATTGATATAATTAATCTAAGTATTTTTATTTTTAATTGGTAGCTTATTAATGAATAATTGATAACTGTCTATGAATAGAGAATAGATTGTTCATGGCAAATAAGTAAAAGAATGCAATAGTTAAAAAGTGCATGAATACAAGGATAACTTATAATTTGAGGTAGATAGTTGGTTGTACACATGGATAACTTATAATTTAGTGATACTTAACTTAGAGTCTATTTAAGTTGACCAACCACAAATTAAATGGTATATTAATGTATATATATAATCTATTAGATTAACCAACCACAAACAAATTGAATAATTATCCTTTTATATATATATATATATATATATATATATATATATATATATAACCCTTTAGCCATAGATTATTCCCACTACTACAAAGCCCAGTGTGAACAGACAGTTATTTTCCCCGAGTCATTATCCCCCATCACAGTTGGAGAGGCTGACCTCGTTCTACTGGGAAATACATAACCTTCTGCCAACCTCGGTTGTTTATTTTTTTTGGTTATATATATATATATATATATATATATTTAAAAGCATAACCAAAACTTTAACTCTTATGATTCAAAACAAAGATTGCTCCAACCACATGAAATCGATTAAAAAAATGCATTATTCTCAATGAGATAAATAGTTTCAGAAAATTTCTGTGGCAATTTCAATGAACGATTTCAACAAGAAAAAGTCGTCCTCTTCATCCCTATAAAATTCTTAAAATGCACTCGCTCTCATGAACGTGACGAGCTCATCATTAAGGTAATGCTGGTCATGGTTTACTGGTCCGTTTGTACAGCGCGTCTGCAGGTTTCAAAAAAACTTGTGATAAGTGTATACCCAATGTCAAAAGTTCGCATGTTTGAGAGTGACAGTCAGTGGGCGAAGTAGATTCTCTACAAACGACTATATCTCTCAACAATTCATACTTCTGGATGATGGAGATCTTGGTCGTCCTTTCCCACAATATATTTTATTAACTAAATGTTGTACCATGCTTATAAAATAATATGCATGGCGTATACCTGACGGGATATGGATATCTCTCATCATCTACCAATTTTGTGCGCCCATGGCTTAATTCTCACACGAGTCAAAGATAATATGGGCTGCTATGAAATGATGTCAGGAGGGCAATTGATCATCTACCAATTTTGTGGGAGATTTTCAAACGTTGAACTACAAGCCTGAGTTTAAAAAACATGAACGTTCGGTCCATCCAATGCACCAACACCAAACTCAATAATTGACTTGGTTGTTGGTCCTTTGGATGAACCTAAGGTACATGTTTATTAAAGATAGCCAAAGAGAACCACCACTCATGATATCTACTCTACTATTTTGATGCGACGACAGAAATCTTAGAATCTGAATAACATCTGGGCAGCTATCGACGATGACCCGAGAGTAACTCATCACCTACCGATTAATGTGTGCGCCTATAGTTGAAATGTTACAATCTCAATATAGGCGGCTATGAAATGATGACAAGAGCAACTCTTTACCTAGAAAGTCGACAATTTGTGCTTTGGATTTGAAGTTTGAAACAAACCATAAGTTAAGCGTGGATACGTCAAATTTTGAACATTTGGACTCTTGGCATCTACTTTTCTGTAAAAATTTGCGAAACATTGTTTTATGAGTTTAATTATTGTTAAAATTTGCGAAACATTGTTTTTAAGAGTTTAATTATTGTTTTTTAACCATGGGAACAGCAATTTTTCAAAAATATATTTAACAACTTGCAAATTGGATCTCTTAATAACTTGTAATTTAGCAAACAGTAATGATTTCTTAAAACCCATTATGATTTAGCAAGAGTTTCAAGAATGTATTCAAGAACTTGCAAATGGGATATATCAATAACTTGTGATTTAGCAAGAATTATGACATTCTAAAACCCATTATGGTATAACGTCCCAAAACTCATTATGATTTAGCAAGAGTCATAATGTCTCAAAACTCATAGAAGTGAGCCTCTATCCCAAAAACGCCACCTTGTTATTAGCTCATATTAACTTAGGTCAAAGAAAGTAGATAAAACCAATGTTCAGAGTTATAACATCATACTATCGTCATAATTATCAGCACTAGACGTAGAGGAACAATAAGTGTCTCCGGGTAGAATAAGTGAAGATTAAACATGGAACAGAAGATTAAGCGGTGAAAGTAAATCATGTATGTAAGAAAATTGCAAAACTGACCAGAGAGCAATAAATCATCTTTTTTTCTTGTATGTGAGAAAATTTCAAAACTGGCCGCAAAACAATCAACTCTCTTTTTCTTTTTCTGGCTTACTTATC
Organism: Pseudotsuga menziesii; assembly: GCA_001517045.1. Taxonomy (NCBI): domain Eukaryota; kingdom Viridiplantae; phylum Streptophyta; class Pinopsida; order Pinales; family Pinaceae; genus Pseudotsuga; species Pseudotsuga menziesii. Next base: position 199,816 of record LPNX011086188.1, on the reverse strand, counting down.
TCTAATAATGACAGGCCATGTTTAGGGATGGCGAATTCGATGGCTTTTGACACCGACAAAGCACTATAAGAATCGTCATAGGATTTCTATCGTTAAATTTCTATTTATTTAGTAAAGTTTGTTCTTATATTTAGAGAAAGTAACACATTCAGGTATGATAAACGAATAATCTCACAACTTCATGATCTTTCAAAATGCTTTATATTTTATAATTCCACATTCGGATGTATCTACCTTGGTATCATTAATGCTCATGATTACCTACCAGTCCTTTCCATAAACTATTTGGAAAGGACTATAATTTGTTTTTCAAATCACTTTTGAACAATTCAATTATGTTAGTTTTAATGAACATAATTTATTCTTATTAAGCATAATTATTATACATAAAGTTTATCTATTAGATAGGCATATTATTTCAGTGATTTTAATTTACATAATTACTTATTTGTGAGATGTAATCACTACAAAGAAATTTTTATATAAAATGGTATATTTCAATATCTCTTTTCTAAAAAGATTTTTGAATATAATAATTAACTTTATATTATTATATATTAACATATCAAAATATCTTAACTTACTCTTAACGTCATTAAGTAGCACATGTAATAATAAATATAACATTTACTACCTCAATGTTTTGCTTGTAAGTTTATATTAAACTCCTCACAGTATTCTCATTTGTCTATCCCTACAAAATACCAATAACTCATCCTTTACAGAGTATACATACTTTAGCTTTGTAATTACATTTATTGTAACCTCCGCTTACATTATTCTTATTTGTCAATCCCTACAAAATACGTATAACTCATCCTTTAGAGAGTATGTACTTTAGCTTTGTAATTACATTTATTGTAAACTAGTAGTTAACCATCCTAATTATATGTACTTTAGCTTTGTAATTATATTTATTGTAAACTAATGGTTAACTATTCTAATTATATGAAATGAAAAGAATACTCATTGTCCACGTTTTATAGGGAGAGCTAAATCAATAGATAAGTTCATTATGTTTAAACATAGAGACTGCATTATAAGAACATAAATGGTAAACCTTATTTTTTATATATATGAAGTTTTACATGTAACTTGTTTACAAAATGACTATATTGTATATTTTTATGTTCCTCAATGTCATTACAAATATAAGATTTTAACAATATAATTCAAAGGATAACAACATCAACAAATTAAATAACTTTTTGAAAGATACATAATATTTACCTTTACATTTACAATCATCAATGCTAATCAAACTCACTATCATAGGATTTCCATATCTTAGAACAATATCAATTTTAAATATTGAATAATAATAATAACATAACATTAAAAAACAATTATTTCCATCAATTGCAGGCTTTATCTCTAACATATAGCTTTTCTATGAAAAGGAAACCGTCAAATTGCAAAAAAAAAATCTAATAAATCAGAGATTAATCAAATCTTTCTAAAATTCCCATATGCCTTAAAATGATTAATCAAGTCTTTCTAAAATTCCCATATGCCTTAAATGCAATGTACCCAAACTCCTCTCTAAACTATTTGAGAAATGTGATGTACATTACAATGTCACTCTAAGTAATACATATCATGGTCACTTTAACTAATACTAAAAAAATAATTAAAAATAAATTAAGTAATATTTTATAAGGATGTATTAAAATATTAAAAATAAACTAATAAACTTTTATTGAATTAAAATAATAAAATATTAAATGATGATGATGGTGGTGGTTGACATCCACTGAGACTAGAATTGGTCTAAAGAAACCAATTAATTAATTTGTTTTAAAATTGTATTTCTATGCTCAAAGAGCTTCGTGAGAAGCGTCCCGAGCTCACTATAATTTTGACAAGTTAAAAGGCTAGGAAGGTCGGGCTAGGAAGGTCGGTCTTGCAACAAAGATTATGAAACTGAGATCTAATGTGGATGTACATAGGGCACTTTAAGAGGAAGTCATTTTCATCTTCAATGTTCCCTTTCTCACAGAGACGACAAATTCTTTCCACCCATGGTGTTTTAGGAATAGTCCAACGACCTGTTTCACTATGGAGCTCATGAGAGTTCGTTCTTATCTTGGCTATATTGGTTTTTTTCTTTGAACTGGTTAAAACAGAGATATACTTTTGATCTTCTAGAGTAGGATTGATGACCTCCTTATAATATATTAATTTTCTTTTAGCCTCTACATCTTTCTCACACCACAGTTTCTCTTTAAACATAGAAGTAACAATATTTTTTATGTTATTAATATTTTGCAATGCAATTTTTTCGTCAATCTCCGAGCAGTTTAACCAGGCCCTCGTGTCTTTATACCAACCTTGCTTGAGCCTTAGGTGGTTTTGGCTGGAATTAAAAGCTAGTTTGGGAATTCTATGGTCTCTGATGTTATTGATTTTGTTCTTGTACAACAGGAGCCTAGTCATAGCTAGGCTCTCGATAGGGGAAAGACCCACTTCTATAAGGAGAATAGGATAAGGTGTATTGCTTTTATTTTTGAGGTTATACATTATAAAACGCTTTTGGATTTGCTCAATATTTCTCCAAGATTATATAGAGATGCTACAACCCCAAACCTCACACCCATACAAGATAACAGGAGTGACTAAAGTTTCAAACATGAGCTTCTTTTTATCCCACGTCATAAGGTTTGCTGCTTTACAATTATTTTCAAGACCAAAGTAAGCTTTCAACCCTCCATTAATCCTTTTCTTAATGCTATAGTTCCAGTTGATCTTGTGATGAATATCAATTCCTAGGTACTCGTAAGAAGACACTTCCTCCAAGTTTCTATTGTCATACACAAAATTAGCGTAAGTGTCCTTCTTGGATTTGATAAACATAACTTTTGTTTTGTAAGTGTTGACAGTCATACCCACGATAAAGTAGAAATCCTTAAGAACCCGTAGTTGTTTATCAATATCAGATGGACACCTTGCTAGAAGAACAATATCGTCGGCATAGAGAAGAAGGATGATGATTATTCCAGCTAAGAACGTGGCAACACAACTTGCTTCTTCTAAACACGTGCCAGCACAGCCTTCTTCTTCTAAACAACCTTCTAGCTTATCAATGTAAATTCCAAAAAGGGTAGGGGAGAGGGGGCAACCTTGTTTAACTCCGATATTACATTTAATATCTCTCAACCACCCCTCGTTTCTCTTAAACTTGGTGATTACATTCTCGTATAACCTTATTGCGACAACGCTCAACTCGAAAGGAACCTTTAGCTCTTCTAATCTATTCCATAGGTTATTTTTAGGAACCGTGTCGAAAGCCTTTCTGAAGTCCACAAAACAACAAAAAAGATTGGATTTATCATTACAACACTCCTCCACAATGATCCTAAGCGTAACGAGGTGGTCAATTGTTGAAATATTGAAATAATAAAATATTAAATATTAAATATTAAAATAATAAGATATTATGTAAATAAATTAATAAAATATAAGCTTATAAAATATTATGTAACTAAACATGTTTGATTAAAATTTGATAATGTATATCTTAATTTAATCTTCAAAACAAAAAATATATATTTCAATTATCTAAAATTAAAAGAAAAAAATGGCTCTATTGTTATTCAAGTTTTTGAGTTCCTT
>LPNX011086188.1:180079-196033 GCA_001517045.1 Pseudotsuga menziesii | reverse complement strand
ATATACACAATGATAACCATCTACTTATTTTGTAGTTTAATTTAATATACATTTATTTATAATAGTTTTTTATAATGTTAAAAATGGATTTAGCACACTCTTAATTTCAACCTGAATTTATGCTAATAAATATGATCCTACTATAAATAAGAGTTCCTATCTCCAAAATCATACTCTTCATTGATATTTATGCTTTTTTTTAAATAAAAATAATTATTTTATAATTTATGAACTAAATAAGAATCATAAATTTGATCAAAAATATTAAATTTGATATTTAAGTTATTATTTTAAATAGTTTTTGAATATTTTTTCGTTTCAACTAGCTCATGTCTAAGAGGGATTGAACCCGAAGTATTGACGAAACAAACACTTTAACTAAATAAACTAACCAAAAATTTTGATAAATTTTAAATAAATATTAAATTTACTCATAATTTGAAAAATACAACAAAGATAAAAGTAATAATTCATAATATAACATTAAAAAGAATAATTTCTATGCATACCCTGAGGTGCCCACTCTAAAAATTAAATTTATCTAAATACATTAAATGGATTAAACTTTGAAGAAACAACGTTGTTTGCTATTTCAATTTATGATTCCAAAGTCAAAAGCGTCCTCTTCATCACTATAAAGAGGGCCTAATGGTTAAGAGCATGTGTTTCCTCTTAAGAGGTCACGGGTTCAAATCCAGAGGGGGGTAGTGTATGTACACCTCTGCCATTTTCTAAAGACTTGCGATCACGGTAAACCTAATATCAACACTTTGCATAGGAATTAGCTTTCCATTCGACCAATTGGTGCAAATGGTCGGGTTGAGAGTTATCTTTCCACCCAACTGGAGAGTTAGCTTTCCACTCAACCATTTGCACCAATTGGACAATCAGCAAGGCCTAATGTGAAAGCTCAAGCAAGCCAGGTTGTCCGATTGAGACTGACAGTTAATAGCAGAAATAAATTCTCCACAAAAGAGTATATATTTCAAAATCTTGCTCTTCCTTTCCCACCATATATTTTATTACGTAAGTGTTGTATCATCATTAAAAAAGAATATGCAATGCCTATAGTTTGAAGAGATGTGCATATATAAGACCAAAGATGAACCGAGAGCAACTCGTCATTGCGCATGGTTGAAATCTCACAATCTCAAGAGATATGGGCGACTATGAAATTTTTAACAGAGACCAACTGATGCCCTACCAAATTTGTGCACCCATGGTAGAAATCTTAGAATAAAATCTATCTGCAAACTTGACAAAATTGTTGGGCTCAAAAATATTTGGACGGCTATGAAATGATGACCAGAAAGCAACTCATCATCTACCACTTTTGTGCAGAAATCTTATTCTCAAAGATATATGGACGGCTATCAAATGTCTCCAACTCATCATCTACCATTTGGGTGCTCCGACTGCAGGTATCTTAATACCTGAATAATATATGGGTGGCTATCGAATGATGATGGGAGAGCAACTCATCATCTATTGATTTTGCGTGCCGGTGGTCAAAATGTTAGAATCTCAATATGGGCGGATGAAATCTTGTGTCGGCAATGCATAGCAAATATCAAAGCAAATATCAAATCGAAAGGTAACAGTTAGGGTTTGAATTTTGGGTTTCAAAGTTTGAAACCCATCACATTTTTGGTTAAAAATGATGGAATAAATATAAAATAAAATAAAAATGATGTAAAAAAGGTTTAATAATTATACATTAGTACAGCGATCTTTAACAAACATGTACGTTCAAGTTATCCAATGGACCAACAGCAAAGTTAACCATATAAACATGTACTTTCAAGCCATCCAACATCAAAGTTAACCATACAAACATGTACTTTCAAGCGATCCAAAGGACAAGCCATGGAAACAGGAAAGTCAACGGTTGACTTCGTTGCTTGTCTATTGGATAGCTTCAACGTACATGTTTTTTAAGCTCAAGTTAGCTATTTAACTTGTGGATGGTGAATACCAATCGAGCACAAGTTAAGTGTCAGAAGTTGCTACTTATTCATGCTTCAGCTATCCATTATCATATGAAAAGTGATATATATATATATAATTTTGATACTACATTTTTTTAGCTTTTTGCAATCCAGGGAAAGGACTCTTCTTCCTCCCAATAAGTTATCTATTATTTGTTCTCTATAAGTGTTGTTTATGCCTAGGCTACATAGGTTGTCTTCCACAAATAATAGTTATCCATATATCAACTACCAATTATTTTTTATATTGAAAAATTATACTTATTATTCTACCTCAAATTTTAGAATATGAACACTTATACTGAAAATATCATTTATAAATTCTATAAATTCAAAATTATATTTACCCAATTTCAAATAAAAATAAAAATAAAAAGATATTTTTTTATTTCAATAATTCAAAACAAAACTTCATTAAAATACAATTTATCTCATCCAAATGCTATGATTACCTCCAATTATAAAAAATACAATTCATCTTAGACAAATTCTATGATTAAGTCCAATTATAAATGGATAAAAGTAGATATGAAGATTAAACACATCTAAAGTTTCATATCATAGTTATGGCATGATAAGGTTATTATAATATTTAAAGTTATTATAATTAAATTGAAGTAGTTTAAAAGTTATAAGATTTGTATTTTTAAGTAGTTTAAATGTTATAATAATTGGATTTTTGGAGTTAATATTATTTATTATACCATTTTTTATTAAATTAGAAAAAATCATCTCTTCTAACTCAATGCATTATACAATCTTAATCGTTTATATTTACAATTCTAACATTTTTTTCTAAATAAATTTGTTAAAAAAATCTAAATCATAACATATTCAAAGTAAAATATATTAACTTTAAAACACTAATTAATATAATAAGGCAACAGAATGAAGATGAAACCTAAAATAACCCTAAGTGGAGTTTTATTGGTTAGAAAAATGAAATCCATGTTTAGGTTTCCAAGTAGGCTCAAGTTTAACCTATAAGAAGCACGATTTCTATGGTGATAGAAATTCTATGGCTTTCTTGTATAGAAATTCTATGGCTTTTGTGTCACCCAAGGTTCACTTTATTTCTATCAATTCAATTTCAATTTGGTGGCTTTATGTTAATATTTCAATTTGGTGGCTTTATGTTAATATTTTGAAAGTTTATAATAATTGAAAAGTTATATTATTAGTTTTAATTTTTATTATTAAATTTAAATTAATATAATTATTTAATTTGTAATAAATGAATATAGATAGATCATAAATTAAGTGTTATTAATTATCTTATTTTTTATGTTTAGTTGTAATCATTTATTATCTATGATGATGATGATCATTATCCTTCATTGAGACCATTGGACCTAAAAAAACCAATTAATTAGTTTATTTTAAAATTGTATTGCTCAAAGAGCTCGGTGAGAAGCCTCTCCAACTCATTATAATTTTGACAAGTTAAAAGGCTAGGAAAGTCGGTGTTGCAACAAAGATTATGAAACTAAGATCCAATGTGAGTGTAAGCAGGGCACTCTAAGAGGAAGTGATTTTCATCTTCAATGTTCCTATTCTCACAAAGAGAGCAAATTCTTTCCACCCATGGTGTTTTAGGAACAGTCCAACGACCTATTTCACTATGGAGCTCATGAGAGTTCGTTCTTATCTTGGCTATATTAGTTTTTTACTTTGAACTCGTTAAAAAAGAGAGATACTTTTGATCTTCTAGAGGGTTGATGACCTCCTTATAATATCTTAATTTTTTTTTAGCCTCTAAATCTTTCTCACACCACAGTTTCTCTTTAAACTTAGAAGTAACAATATTTTTGATGTTATTAATATTTTGCAATGCAATATTTTAGTCGATCTCCCAGTGGTTTAACCAGGCCCTCATATCTTTATACCAACCTCTCTTGAGCCTTGGGTGATTTTGGCTGAAATTAAAAGCTTGTAGATGCTTCATGTATGAATTATAAGTTATCCATGCATCAATTAAGAATATATATTAATGTTTATTTCAAAGACACCCATAAAATCAATCTCCACTATATATTTATGTCATTCTCCTCCATAGAATCAATCTCCACAACACATTTATGTCATCCTTTTTAGAAAAAGCATACTGTTAATTTACAGAAATTCTAAAAATTAAACACCTCTATATATAAATATAATAAAATATTTAACTTTATATATTTTACAATATTAAATCATTTAAATATAATAAAATTTATAGTTTTTACATTGTTAAATAATTTAAATATAATTAAATTTATAATTTTTACATTATTAAATAATTTAAATATAATAAAATACTAATTGTTATAGTTTCGAAATTTATAACATGCATGAAATGTTTCTTGGTTGAGTACTTTGACCTTTGCTGCTTCGAAGTGTGCCTTCCACCCTCACCATGGCTTGATCAGACCCGACCACCATCGCTTGAGATCCCAAAAATGTTTAGTACTTCCTTTATTGCTTCTAAGTGGGCGGCTTGCTCTGGCCCGACCACCATGGCTTGAGATCCCAGAAATGCCAACCAGCTTGCCTACTTTCAAAGAAGCTCTTTTAATAGTTGTAGTGCTCTTCCACCACTTTCTTCATGAAAACATCTAACAGTTTGCTTAACCTCTCTAACCGCTCAATGTAACACTGTAGAACCAGCCAGTCAAGTCACAGTATAGAGTCTCCTATGTTAGAAACCTCTTTACTGAACAGGTATAATTGTAACTACCACTAAACAAATACTAAACATTAAACTAATTACTAAATTCTTATAAATATTCATTTAAAGTAAACATAAATATTAAACTAAGAAAAAAGAAAACATAAAACAAATACTATTTAATAAACAATAAACAAAAAAACAAAAACTGATAGAGTATAGAATTTGGATGAATTATAGATATATAAATAATTAAATAATGAGTTCTTGACTGAAGTTTATTTAAATCTTAATTCAGATGCATTTAACCATAACAAGATACTATTATCATGAAATGAATCTTCACTGCATATTTGTTACACTCTAGTTAATTTTGTTGATTAGCTCAAAAAAATTCAAAATATAAAATAATATCTAAACACTTATCTCTAAAATTATTTGATAAAAAAGTTCTTTATTTTACAAATACAAGATTTTATACATCAATTTAATAAGCTTTATTCTCACTTTAAAATAAATTATTATTATTATTATTATTATTAAATATATGTAATAAAGATAGATTATATAAAAATTAATAATACTAACAAAATTATTTAATTTATTTAACATGAAAAATGATATAATATAAATAGAATAAATAAAATTATAGCTTGTTATTTTAAATTCTATAAAATTATAGCTTGTTATTTTAAATTCTAATATATTTATAGAAAAGACTAAATCATATTTATACTTGTAACTTAATTTACTCAATTAATTTTAATATATTTTAGAAGAGTTTAAAGTGATGAAGCTTGAAATCTCATCTATTTATCATTACAACACTGTTGTAATTTGAAAATTTTAGTTAAAATATCCACAATTTTAAAAAGACATTCTTTAATAAGCTAGATTATATATTGAAAATGGGTGAAAAGAAGTGTTTTTTTAATATCCATTTCAAATTTTAAAAAAGCATTCCTTGATAAGCTGGATTATATATTGAAAATGGGTGAAAAGAGGTGTTTTTTTAATATCCATTTCAAATTTTAAAAAAGCATTCCTTGATAAGCTGGATTATATATTGAAAATGGGTGAAAAAAAGGCGTTTTTTTAATATCCATTTGAAATTTTAATTGTGGAAAAAAACAATGCATTATATTTACATATTTACGAACTAATAAAATAATTCAATTCATATAAATTATTTTTATCAAATATTTAAAAGATTTAATTTTAAATATCTATAAACAAATCATTTACATAAATAATAATAAAATCAACTACATAAATAGCAATACCTTATAAGATTAATCTCTTTTAAATATTCTTACATAAATCCTATTTACATTTTTTAGACCCACCTTTTGAAAATAAATATTTATTTTTTATTTCATATTTTTTAAATTTATTAAGTAATTTCTTTAACTAGAAAACAAAGTAAATATATATTTGATTCATAAAGTATTTGAACTTTATAAATATTTCCATTCAAAAATATTGTTATCCATTTAATGAATATATGAACTAGGACTTATACCCATAGATATTATTTTTATGACAAGTATATATGTTTCAATATAATGAGAGACTTCTTTCTAGTTCAAAACTTCATCTACTCATCTTTCAAAAATATTGTTATCCATTTAATGAATATATGAACTAGGACTTATACCCATAGAAATAATGATTAAAATAATAATATTTTTATAACAAGTATAAATGTTTCAAATGTTTCATTATAATTAGAGACTTCTTTCTAATTCAAAATTTCATCTACTCATCATGCTTTGAATTTCTCTATAACCTTTTATAATCAGAGACTTCTTTCTAATTCAAAACTTCATCTACTCATTTTGCTTTGAATTTCTTTATGGCCCTTTATAAATTAAATTGTCTTATAAATCAATTTGCAACATACATTTAGGATTTAGCACAAGATTTAGGTTTGGTTCTTCATTATTAGTGTATTATATTCTACTTTCATGGCTTGATTTGAATGTTTTTTTCTATGGATTCCTCAAATGAGTCTGGTTCTTTTGTTTGTAATACCTTTTCCATAAGTGTATTTTTATATCTTTTATGTTATTGTTTATAAATATCACTAATACTCTTTTTTTTTTAAGAATGATCATTATTATTGAATTACGTTGGTCTTCATTTTAAAAAATAGATTAATAAGCAGTGTTTTTTTTAAGCATCTTCATCATCATTATGTTTGTATGTCAAATCTATAACACTAGATTGCATCTCATTATAATCCATAATAACAACATTTTATGGTAATATATATCGAGAAGCAAGAAAGATTTGTGTTGTTGAAAAGTGAGGAGGTGAAGCACCTAGTTAAGAAAAATCGTCAATTTTTATATCTCTTTTCACATAAACCTTGTTGGTTACCAAATCATACAACCTATAATCCTTGAGTATTAGTTGTGGCTTTTTAGTTTTATATTTTTTTCTAATTTCTTGTGAAATATATACACAAAAAATGCAACCAAATAGTTTAAAATAACCAATATGTGACTTCCTATCACTCCATGTTTTTTCAAGGTTTATGCTTTAAAAAAAATTGTGGGTTTCCTATTAATTGTATTTGTTGCACAAGGATAACCCAAAACCCATCAAACCATCTCAATCAAGGTTTTATTCATTTTCTCAGCTACCCCCATTTTAGTGAAGAGTATACAAAGTAGTTCTTTGGATTTTAATACCATACTTTTCAAACAAATAATTGTATAATTTACCTCTCTATCAATCTTGGAAAGCTAATCCTTATGGTTAGGCTAAATTGTATAATATTATGTATACTAATCACATAAAGAGTCAAGTGAATACTAATCATCATCAGAAGTCCAAGATTGTACTTAATTGTATTTATATGTGTATCTTTCTAATGGAGCAAGATACACACTTATCCTTATTGGGTGCTCCAATTGTGTATCACATAGATGAAGTAAGGTGAATTCCCTTTTGTCCTACTCTTAATTACCTCGTTTGTGCTCATTTTGTCACAGTTGCATATAGTCTGCTTTCTATTTCTCCAGACCTACCTGCTCCATCAAACCTGTGTTCTGTCACCGTCCCTGTTTTGTGCCTAGACATGTTACATGCTCAAACATGGACTGGGGTAGTTAATTCTACATTTTTTCCAAAACCGAGATCTGTGTCTTACCTCTCAGGCGTTATCTTTATAGGATATATGAATTTCCATTACTTACAATTAGCGATTTGTGCTAATCAGATTGAGCCATTGTGTAAGCATTAAATGCTCTGGTACGCAGCCATTGTATGAGACAATTAAACTGAGCCATTTTCAATAGAACAGTAGTGTGCAGACAGAGTGGTGAAGACAAATTTGCTTCGTAACCATAGTGTGTAGATAAAGCGGTGGGTTTTTTGTCTTTTGGATTCCTAGCAAAAGAAACATTTCTAAATGATGATGTTTGCCGTTATAATCACATGAACACCCACCACTATTCAAACTATATGTGAGTCTCTAGACTTGCACATGGGATACCTGTAAAGACTCATATATGAAGGATCTATAGCCCATTATCAAATGCCATCTTTCTATTACTCAGATCCAACCTATCCTTATAAGAAGAGATCCTCATGTTTTATGTTTTGTTGATTTAATTGATGCTGGAGAGGAAACACCTGTTTGAATATATATATAGGATTTTAATTAGTCATTTGAAGCTCTAAAGTCAACACACATATTGGGCGACCTATTGGGGGTATGAAATTTTTCTTGTACCTGGCATTGCTCATGTTTGTTGTGGAATACATCTCATTGCATCAAAATAGTCTTGCACGTTCCTCCATGGAATTTTCGACAACCAGAAATTTTTTAGAGTTTTTTTTCTTTTTTTTTCAAAATAGAGAGGATTATCACGAGATCCCTCAAACTGACATTGGATCAAGATAAAATAAATTGGATTCATGAATCATTTGTGTGTACATATTATGTGCTAATATAGCAGGATGATGTCTTTCCCACAATCCTAGATGATCGCATTCCTTTGGGAGAAATTTATCAATGCCAATTAATGCACTGTGCCAAAAGACATTCAAGCTCTGGTCCTCTTGGCCTAGGCATTGGAATTAGCATCAAAGCGTCCCATGAGATGGTTTGGAAATATGAACATTTTAAGGTATGCAATCATTCTTGGACTACTTTTTCAAATGTGGGGAAGCATGCATCAAAGTTTTTTTTTTGGCAAACATGGTGAAGAGTTTCTTGCAGAACAGTTTGCCTTTTAGCATTCAAAGTGTTATGTATTTAAGGAATTTTATAACCTCCATTTCCATAGTATGATATAACATTTGCTTCATCGAGATCTAACCGAGACTGATGGGATCAGTTTCGAACCAAAGGGAAGGGGTTACCACTTACTGGTACCATATGCTCATATATAATGGCATAGTATGGTATCGACCTTTAAGGTGTATTTCATGATTTTCCATATATTAGAGCTTAGAGTCTATTTCTATATATACAATTTAAGCATGAATTTGAGTTTAATAGAAAAACTAGGTTCTTTTGGCACATTTATCCACATTCAACTCTCTGAATAGGTTATGGATATTAGCATGAACTCATGTTATATTTATTTTTATTATTTTTATTGAGATCAAAATGGGAACTTCGAGATAGAAAATTGGTTTTATCATATCCCATTGCAAAACATAGGAGTCCTGGATATAGTGAATCTTTCCACCTAGGAAATCCAACTTGCAAGTTATAAGATGCCAAAACTTGTGACACTCTTAATAATTAAAATCTTAATTATTAGATATCTATGAGTACGAGAGAAGGAATTATGAGGACATGTTAACATTGAAGGAGGTGAGCTTTAATTCTATCTCATTACATTGTGGATACCTATGTAATGAGAGAGGACAGAGGACAATCATTGTGACTATGTATTGGCCTTGGCCTTGGAACTAAAGCATAGCCATTCATTTATTCCCAAAATTTTGATTTGTGCATTGAAAATATTACTAAGACTTAAATTTCATAGAGGTAAATAATTTCTATAGCTTATATCATTTTAACAACAATTTGTAACTTGTAAATAGTGTTTTTCTATGTTTATTTGTTTTATCATACTTGTAATAGTTTTTTCTAAGTGTTAAATAAAATTAAGTTGAATTGTATTAAGGGCATTCTCGATAGAAACCAACATTCTCCATTTTCTAAGATTGAGTCTTATTGTTAAAGGGTGGATTTGCAAAAAGCCTTCGTATTGAAATAATTTCTTAGCATTTAAACGAGCATACATATAATTAATAATGAGAGAACGCAAATCCACATAGCAACACATTTAAGATAGACACACCATATTTACGTGGTGAGAGAAACCTTCTGCAATAAATAATTAAAATGCAAGATATAACAAAAATAACAAAACAAAGAAGGGATTTATTGATCGCATGCCACTAGCAGGGGGCAACCTCCTTTGAGCAAGCTCAATATAAATAACCCTTGGATACCTTCATTGGCCTCAACACGTACTTATATACTAACTATAATATAAGGGTGAGTGCAAGCTAATGATGATCACTTTTGGCGCGTTAGATGCAATAGAAAACTAAAAAATCAGACATCCCTCAACTTAATTGTATTTTTTGAGATACTTACACAAAATATCTTGATTTGAGTAAAAAAGATTTCCGAATATATAATTTTATGTATTGAAAATTTTTATAACCATGTCAAGATTCATTTTTTCTAATTGTCACTTTTTTTTAGGGAAATGATAAGGTATATGTTTTTGTGGGTGCAACCTTCGAGATCCTAAATTATGATTTCAGGATACAAAAACTTGCAAGCATGTATAGAACATATAGCACTAGTGCAGCGCTATTGTTCGACAATAAAAATACTAATTTTTAATTTTTTTTATAATTATCTACGTGATCATTCCTCGAAAATGGTACGTCTTTTGTGGGTGCAGCCTTTGAAGATCTTAAAGAAATAAACATGAAATGGGTTTTTATAGAATGTAGAGGTTAGTGTCTTCTAGTTCACCATATAATTTCTTTTTAAAACAATTAAGAATTGAAAAGGTTATGGACAAAACACTAACAACATGTTTTTTGAGTTGAGTTAGGACACAATAGAAATTGAAAAAAAATAGGAAAATATAATATTTTTAATAAAAATTACATATTTAGAATCTGTAGAAAAAATATTATTTATGTTTAAGATTTCGTAAAAAATGATTGTGTGTAGCAGACTATAACAAGTGCGTAAACAATGACTTCTTTAGAAACTGGAAGAAATGTTCAATTAGCTATGGTTTTTCATATACCATAGCACAGGTTTGGTATTACCGAAGAAAACTCCAAATGATACACATAGGACTGTTGGTGACATGCGAGCAAGTGAATTGGCATGTTTAAATTCAATTACATTTCTCGCCCTTATAGAATTGGAAAACGTGTGCTCTTTATAGAACTACAATATGTGCACGTGTTATTTAGTTCTATAACGTGTGCGCGTTATGTAGAGCAAAAAATCTAGCACTATATGCAAGACATCAAATGTATGGTTAATAGTTAATAGGGGGTGTGGAAGAGTCAAGGGCCTAGGAGGATGTTGGAAGTTCAGGTGGGGATGGTTATTAGTTGACAGTGTGTGGGGAAGGGTTAACGGCCTAGGAGGATGTTGGAAGTTCAAGTGGGGATGGTTAATAATTGAGAGGGGGTGGAGAAGGGTTAATCCTCCTAAGAGGATGTTGTAAATTCAATTGGAGAAAGATGAATAGAATGAGAACATGATGGGTTACAAGGGTGAAGGAGAGTGGGGATTGAGAGTAATATTAGGATGAGAATAGGTGTTGAAGACATATAGAGTTAGAAGAAGTACGTGATACTTGAGTGATGAAGGGGGGATAAGGTGGAGGGGAGGAAGTGGGTGATGGTTTGATTAGAGAGAGTATTGGTGAATGGAAAGGTGGATATCGAGTATTAGAGTAGGAATAGGGTGTGTTGGAGGAGAGAGGAGAAGGAGGGGGAATTAAAGAGAGGGGAATGAGATGCGATAAAACAGATAATAGGGGTTGAGGAGAAGGGATAAGTTGAAAACATAGAGGAAGGGAGTATAATAGAGAGAGGGGGGGGGATAATGATGTAGAGAAAGCGTGAGAGAGAATAAGATGGAGAGGGAGGAGGTGGAGTGAGGGAGGGATGGAGATAGAGTGAAGGAAAGAGATAGTGAGGGAGGGATAGAAGGTGTGTGTGAGAGAGAGAGAAGGGGGCTAAGACACAAGGAGAGAAATGGGGTAGGGACACACATGTATAGGGAGATCTAGAGAGAGAGAGATGGTGTCAAATATAGAGGGTGGAGGGTTAAGTGATGCAGAGAGAGTGAGGTTGAGAGAGAGAGAAACATGGATAGGGAGGGTGAAAAGAGATAGGGAGGGAGGGATACAAGTTAAGAAAGAGAGAGGATAGGGTAGAGGGATAATGGCATGAAGGGTTGGTAATTAAAGGAGAAGGGAGAGAGAGATTGATAGAGGAGGAATAATGAGGGAGGTAAATAGATAGTGGAGAGAGAGGGAGAGACAAAGGGAGTTTGTGAGAGAGTGGGACACACACACACACACACACACACACACACACATTATGTGGGAGAGAGGGGTGTGGGTGAGTGATAGAGGGCACATAGAGGGAGAGCAGGAGGGGTGAGAAATAAAGAGAGAGTGATGGAGGGAAAGATAGTAAGGGAGGTATAGAGAAGGTGGAGAGAGGTTATGAGATATGGGAAGTGAGGGAGGGACACACACACACACATAGATATAGAGAGAGAGGGAGGAGCGACACACACACACAGATTATGTGGGAGAGAGGGAGGGAGGGGTGAGCCATAAAGACAAAGGGGGGACGGGTGAATGATAAAGAGAGTGATCTGGAGGGAGGGATAGTGAGGGAGGTATATAGAAGGTGGAGAAAGGCTATGAGAGAGGGGGGGTGAGGGAGTGACACACACACACACATATAGATATAGATAGAGAGAAGGGGGAGGGACACAGAGAGAGAGAGAGAGATTGTGTGGGAGGGAGAGGGAGAGGGAGAGGGGGAGGGGTGAGAGATAGAGAGAGAGGGGTTAGGGGTGAGCCATAGAGAGAGAGTGATTGAGGGAGGGATAGTGAGGGAGGTATAAAGAAGGTGGAGATAGGTTTTGAGATATGGGGAGTGAGGCAGGGACAAACACGCACATAGAGATAGAGAGAGAGGGAGGTTGTGAGAGAGAGGGGAGAAGACACACACACACACACACACACACACACACACATATGGAGATAGAGAGAGATGGAAATAGAAAGGTACATAGGGATAGTGAGTAAGGCATAGATGCATAGTGAGTAAGGCACATGCATAGCCATAGATGCCAAAAATATTATTTAGGGATCGAGTCTTCGATTTCCCCCCTTAACCATGTTGAGGCCTTAATACCCATATATAATGCTCAAAACATATTAAAGGCATGTGCATATTTTGTTGGAGACCAATCATACCTTGAGTAGGTCATGTGTGGTGCTTCAAGGAATTGTTCATTAACATGGGTACCTCAAATATTCCATTATGTCCTAAGGCACAAGCATATTCCCTCAATCATGTCTTAGAGGTCCCATACCTACTTCTCAAAACCACCTAATTCCACTAACATCCATATTCAAAGTCCAAATATACCTATGAGATTCCATGTGTGATTTTTTAAGGCATATTTCCTATCCCTAGATACCTAGAAGCTTTAATTAGGTCCTAAGGTCGCAGTTTCCACCCCTGGCCATGTCCATGGCCTTGAGATGCATAGATAGTGCTCAACAAATGATGATGTCATGCATATCCCCATTAAGATTCAAAGGAATCACTTTCAATGTCATGTGTAGTGGTTGGAGGCATAAATTTTGGCCCTAAGTGGTTAACAACTTCCTTTAATTCCTAAGGACCGAGTGTTTCCCCCCACCCATGTCAAGGGGCCTAATATTTGTACTTAGTGCTAAAAATGTTCTAATGGAACTAGTATCCTCATTTCAAGGTAAATGATACCATGGAAGGCTCTATTGAGGTTGTTCTACACATTATTCTTGGCTCTAGATGCCTAGAAGCATATTCCAGAGGCTAATTCCTAGGTTTCCTCCCCTTATTATGTTTAAGGTCCCAAGACACATGTATTGTACTTAGAAACCCCTAATGGTTCCCATATCCCAATTCAAAACAAAACTATCAACTTGAGAGGTCATCTATGGTGATTCAAGGTGTCGTTCATGGACCTTGATCCCTAAAAGTTGGTTTACAACCTAAAATTAAAGCTTTATGTACCAACCATGATTAACACCTTATCCTCCATATCTAATGCTAAAAAAATTATAATCATGGCCATATCCCAACTTAAAGGTTGAGGATACCATTAAGAGATCATGTGTGTTTGTTTGAGGTGTTATTCTTGGCCCTATATGTCTATAGGGTTCCTTTAGGGCCTAAGGACTAGGTCTCCTCCCTCAACCATTTCTACGGATATGTTCCTAGTGCTAAGAGAATTCTAATGCACTGTATATTCTCTCTTAGATGTAAAATATCACAACATACGGAGGTCCTATGTGCAGTTTTGATGCCTTGTTCATGGACCTCGAGCCTTAAAAACTAACTTTAGGGCATAATTCTTGAGTTTCCTCCCCCAAGCATGGTCAAGGGACTATGACCCATACTTAGTTCTTAAAGAATCCTAATGGTGTCCATATTACAACACAAAGAAAAATTATGCTATTAGGAGGTTAGGCATGGTTGTTTGAGATGTTGTTCTTGATGATGCTAAAATATTACTATAGGTCCTAAGTCTTGATGATGCAAACTATTGTTTTTATTCATTTCCCTGGCCATGCACCAAAACCATTTTTTGTGGTTCTCCATAACGCATGTGTGTTTTTCTTCTCCAAAATGCATGTGTGTTTTGCTTCTCCATAACTCGTGTGTGTTTTGTAACCATCAAACGCATTCACGTTTTTATTAGCCTAACCTACGTGTCATATGACATGTCAATCTAGAGATTAACCAAACCAAACATTACATAAGGCGAGCACGTTGTATTTTTATGTATCGTGAGTGTGTTTTTTAAAAGTAGGATTGCATCTAAAAGGTCCCTCGTCTTCTTGCACACACCCATAAACAACTATTACTCTCCATGAATGTGGAATAATACAATATACTCATGAGACAAATTACAAAGAAAATGTTTCTAACAACAATATACTAACAAAGTAAAGAGAAAGGTTAAAACGGGTTCCTAACATCCCCTCCCTCTTAGAAAATCTATGTCCTTAAAGCTTTAGATGTGGAAATTGTTATTGAATCTGAAGGAGTGGTTTCTATGTAACTTCTGTTGGAGCAGGGTCCCGCAGCTACAGAAGAAGCTGCTAGTTTTGGCGGAATGATAAGATTTGGCGGAAAGAAGTTAATACAGAGCTACGACGCCGTAGCACGTTTCCAGCTGGAGAGCAGAGCCGAAAACCGTGACTTTTTGAGATGCGAAAGTCAAAGAAAGGCAACGGTACCTGAGCGGCCGAGAAGGGAGAGCTCACCCACTGCATTGAAGGAAGCGACTGAAGACAGGAGGGCTCAGCGACCCTCATAAAGAAGAAGGAGCAACGAGGCTCAAGCATTGAAGGTGAAGGACAGAAAATAGAGAAGCGATGCATAGTACCCATGGTCAGTGCCGGGAAGCATGGAAGACTGCAGAGAGCTGTGGTGTGATGGGAAGCGGCCACCTCAAGGACAGAGAGGACCGACTGTCACTAATTAGGGTTTGGGTTACTGTTGGGACAGGCCCACAGTGTTGTAAAAGCAGGACCTTCGGGCTGCTTATAAAAGAATGTAATTTTGTATTGTAAAGGGTTAGTTAGTTAGCTAGTTGGTTGAATAGACAGTTAGACAGTCGTGAATGAAATAGGCAATAAGGATAAGTAGACTGTTGTAAAAGTCGAGCTCTGGTTCTGGTCTTAGCTGTAGCAATCTTACTGAAACCAGTAGCTGGCTTATAGAGCATGCATGTAACGATCCGCAGGGATCAACTGAGAGGGAAGAGTATATTGTAGGAGAGCAATATAGAGAGAAGAGAGATCTAAGAGAGAAGATCTTGAGCTGCATATGCGGTGCAGCAGAACTGTGTTTTACCTTCCCCTTGAGCTATAATAGAAAACACAGTTCTGTGGATGTAACTTCCATCCTAGAGGTGAACCACGTTAAAATCTGTGTTATGCGACTGATTTATGTGTTATTTTTACTTATGCATTGCGCAGTTATTTTATGGCCTTGATTGCAGTTTAC
>LPNX011086188.1:147712-177640 GCA_001517045.1 Pseudotsuga menziesii | reverse complement strand
CAGGGGCCCCTAACCCCTTACCACGAACACAAGGGCCATGGTGTGAAATATGTAAAACACAAGGACATCCGCCTCAGCAATGCCCCTTGCTTCAGAAGTATGTATAGACACCTAAAAACCTATATTGTATCTTCTGTAAATCCGTCGGGCATGATCAACAGGACTCCCGAGCTTATGATCTCATGTTAGAGAGAAAACATGATGTGTACAAAGTCCAAGCAGACACACAGGGTCCAGCAACAGGACCACAGCTGGATCAGGCTTACGGAGGCCGTGTAGGAGGATTCAGAGGACGAGGCCATGGAGGAGGCTTCGCGCGTGGAGAAGGCTTTGGCCGAGGAGGAAGTTTTGGCCAAGGTCATGGACCAGTCACTTGTTATAATTGTGGAATTGTAGGACACTATGCTAGGGACTGTCAGAACACCACTACTACTTGTAACTACTACAAATCTTATGATCATACTATAGAAGAGTGCCCTATCTTGATAGCTAAGATCAGATACCCTAAACCAACCGCACACCAAAACATCCAACTTATTGTTGCTGAGCAGGCAGAACCAGAACCAAGAGTCAATATTGTGACTAGGAGCGATGCTTCCACTAATGGCACATCGCAGGAGACCGAAAAGAACACAAGTCAGGGGTGGGTGCGCAGAGCTCCTAGTAAAGCAACAAAACTCGACCTACAGCAGAATAAAGAGACCTTTCATGAAGCCAAGGCTTCCTTTTATGAACATACACTATCAGGACCGCAGGTACCGCCATCTAGGAGCGTACCACAGCAAACACCTTGTGGCGATAGCCCTAAGCAGGCACAGCAGGCTACCACATCGGGAAGATGCGATGAGGATGAATCGACAGGAAGTGTACAATCCTTCCTGTACAGCTGCTTGAAACTCCTGAGAAATGACAAAGCTGTCGGTGAGCTACAGCGCATGATAGATCAGTGTCAGCAACCCTCTCTCTCGGGAAGTGCACACCACGTTGTCCATAATATTACAAGACATACAAGGACAGGAAGAGAGATGAAATTCACAGCGCAGATTGGTGAGTTTGAAATGGATGAGGTTGTCTTAGATCTAGGATCAGAGGTGAATGTTCTAACTAAGCAGACATGGGAACAGATGGGTAGTCCTCAGTTAGCCCTATCGCATATCCACCTGAGATTAGCTAATCAGCAGCAAGTATCACCATTGGGTCGACTACCGCAGGTGCCAGTTGATATTGACGGAGTTCGTAATTTTGTGGACTTCGAGGTTATAGAAATCATTGGCGACAGTCGACCATATCCAGCACTATTAAGTATTGATTGGGCGATTGGTAGCAAAGCTATCATTGACCTAAAGAAAAGACAAATGACCTTTGAGGATGCGCAGATCTGGGTCATCGCACCGCTGGATCCTTACCAAGGTCCTAGATACATTGAACCTATCCGAGCAGAGGAGGAGGCACATAACATCGATAGCCTCTACCAGATGACTGCAAACCAGAATGACTACATCAATCCAACCGCAGAAGGGAACATTAGTTGGCAATGCGACAGCTCATGCACATCGGATTCTGATGTTGGTCTAGAAAACTGGCAGAACAGACTTTACGAAGTCTCAGCGCGCAGATGTGCGTTTATCAGTAAATCACTGCGATGGATTGGCACAGAGATTGCTGAGACTCCATCATATCATGCTCTGACGGATATCCAGGATTTTTTTTAATAGTTTGAGCAACAAATTCCTCATGAACAGAGGATCGTAGCTATGGACCTTGCAGTTCGAGCTACACCTGCAAGATGGTGGTATGCGCATAAAGAGAATATTGCATCATGGGATAATATAAAAAGACTGATGGCGATCAGATTTTCTGACGATAGAGAGTATGTCCAGCAGAAGTACACAGGAGAAACTGACCCCAGGGTACACATTCAGACATGTGAACAGAACTGGTCGGACATTCCAGAGGATGAATGGGTTCACAGATTCATTCACACATTGGACACAGTTCCAAGGAATTGGTATACATAGACCGAGATGCGCAAGGGAATGACCACATGGTCACTTATGACATACAGCTTCCTACTCACCTTTGCGTTTGAGTTAGAACATCCAAGTGTTGCTCAGGCCCTAGACATAATCAAGACAAAGATTTTTAAGGATCGCACCATCTCAATACCAGTCCAACCTGAGTGGACTATCCAGCTAGAAGAGGCGTTGGAATGCTATAATTTTGCATCAGAATCAGAGGAGGCAGATGAGGATCCTCGCAACACCAACATTCCGGAATCAGAAGGGACTCACGATGTGGAGGGACCACAGTTATAGATTCCAACAATCACCGAGCCCATCAAGATTAAAAAGAT
The DNA here is from genome assembly GCA_001517045.1 of Pseudotsuga menziesii. NCBI lineage: Eukaryota > Viridiplantae > Streptophyta > Pinopsida > Pinales > Pinaceae > Pseudotsuga > Pseudotsuga menziesii. The sequence continues at coordinate 175,287 of LPNX011086188.1, read as the reverse complement.
CAATATTGGCACAGACGCAGAACCTAAGTTTGCCTCTATTGGAGACTACTAGAACGATGAAACAGTCGGACAGATTGCAGATCTGCTACATGACTATGAGGACCTATTTCCCACCAAGTTCACAGAGATGAAGGGAATAGTTGGAGACCTGGGAGTCATGAGGATACCATTAAAGGAGGATGCTAGACCAGTTAAGCAGCGCCCATATAGATTGAATCCGCGCTACAAAGAAAAAGTAAAGGACGAAATTGATAAAATGCTAGCAGCAGGCATCATTGAGCCAGTAGAGGAAAGCGAATGGGTTAGCCCTATGGTAGTGCAAGAGAAGAAAACAAAATGGGACATCAGGATTTGTGTTGATCTGCGAAAACTCAACGATGCATCACTTCATGATCCATTTCCAACACCGTTCACTGATGAAGTATTAGACAACGTGGGAGGACAGGAGGTCTACTCCTTCACCGATGGGTTTTCAGGCTACCATCAGATCAGAATACATCCAGACGATCGAGCCAAGACCACCTTTGCAACAGAATGGGGCTCGTTCCAGTATACAGTAATGCCCTTTGGTCTTAAGAATGCACCAGCTATATTTTCTAGAGTAGTAGTTGATGTCTTTAAAGAATACATCCATAAGTTCTTAGACGTATATTTTGATGACCGGACTGTATTTGGGTTAATCGATAAGCACATAGGAGATCTAAGACTGATGTTAGAGAAATGTAGGCAGTACCAAATTTCTCTAAACTTGAAGAAATGTATATTTTGTGCACCATTTGGTATTTTGTTGGGCCACATTGTTTGCAGACAAGGCTTGATGGTAGACCCCGCCAAGATCGCTATCATTGTAAACCTTCCAGCACCTAACTCAGTCAAGCAACTGAGGACAGTACTTGGTCATAACGGGTATTATAGAAATTTCATCAAAGGCTACGCAAAGATTACAGCGCCGATGGAGAAATTGCTCAAGAAGGATGTAAAATTCCTATGGAATGAGGAATGCCAGCAAAGTCTCGACATACTTAAGGAGAAGATGGTTACAGCACCCATCCTAGTATTTCCGGACTGGACTAAGCCTTTCCATGTACATTTGGATGCATCCGGCATCGCATTAGGAGTCGTCTTGACCCAGCCAGGAGAAGGGGATCTTAACCATCCCATCGCATATTCCAGCAGAAAGCTATCAACAGCGGAAAAGAACTACACCACAACGGAAAGGGAGGGCTTAGCTATGGTATATGCGCTGCAGAAGTTTAGGCACTATCTATTGGGTGCCTCGTTTAAAATGTTTACTGACCATTCCGCATTGAAGTACCTAGTCAATAAACCAGTGTTAGGGGGGAGAATCTACAGATGGTTACTCCTCTTCCAGGAGTATGATTTTGAAATAATTGTGAAACCAGGAAGACTGAATGCAGGACCGGATCATCTGTCACAGTTAGACTCGGGAGAAGAGCCCAGTAACCTAGAAGACGATCTGCCAGATGCGCCATTGTTTTCCATACAGATCGCAGATGAGTACTATGCTGACATTATTCAATTCCTCACCACAGGAGTAGCACCTGATGAGTTTACTAAGCAGCAAAAGAAGCAGTTGGTTGTTAAAGCAGCAGACTTCACCCTCATTGCAGGACACCTATACAAGTTAGGTCCGGATGAAGTTCTGCGTAGATGCGTGATGCCGCACGAAAAAGACGCTATTATCAAAGAGGCTCATTCAGGAACCGCAGGAGGACATTTCGCAGGAAAACCGACTGCGCAGAAAATCCTGGAGGCAGGATTATGGTGGCCTACATTGCACAAAGACACCAAGGACTTTTGCAGATGCTACGATATCTGCCAAAGGGTAGGAAAACCCTCGCGACGTGATGAAATGCCGTTGCGACCGCAGGTCACGTTGCGCGCATTCGACAAATGGGCTATAGATTTTGTGGGTCCTATCAACCCACCAGGAAAGCGACTGGTGCGAGATATATTATCACTGGAACGAAGTACCTCACCAGATGGGCAGAGGCCAAAGCAGTAAGAAATTGTGATGCTGCTACAGCTGCATAGTTCCTTTTTGAAAACATCATCAGCAGGTTTGGATGCCCAGTAATTTTGATGAGTGACCAAGGTACACATTTCTTGAACAGTAATATTGAGGCATTAACAGAAGAATTCCAGATCCAGCACCATAAGAGCACTCCCTACCACCCGCAGGCTAATGGTACAGTGGAGGCCTTCAATAAGATTTTAGAAAATGCTCTTACTAAGATCTGCAATAGCCAGAGGAATGATTGGGACCTCAGAGTTAACGCTGTCTTATGGGCATACATGACCACATGTAAGAAACTTACGAGACACACACCTTTCAGCTTAGTATATGGACAGGAGGCTGTTATGCCTATGGAATACATTCTTCCCAGTTTAAGAATCGCTCAGATTACCGGGATGACTGATACAGACACAGTCGAATCAAGGCTAGCACAGCTGCTTGCCTTAGAAGAAGACAGGTTCATCGCTGGATTCCATCAGAAAGTGCAGAAGGCCCGAGAAAAATCTTGGCATGACAGACACATTAAGAATAAGACTTTCCAAACCGGAGACCTGGTGCTCCTCTATGACAGCAAATTCATCAATTTCCCAGGGAAGTTTAAGACACATTGGCTAGGGCCATATCAGATACAGCAAGTCACAAAGGGAGGTGTCGTTCAGCTCAGCCAGCTGAACGGGGAGCTTTTGCCCACATGGATTAATGGCAGTAGGCTTAAGTCCTATAGTGATAACCACCCCACCTCTTAACCAGCCACAACGGTGCAGATGTCCAGTGTAGTTGAAAGGAGGCATCGCGCCGGGAATGAGTCTACACCGGTAAAAATTGTCTAAGAATGAGGAATGAGGAGTCAAAAAAAAAAAAAAATTTAACACTGTTTGTTCGCGCAGGTGATGCGGAGTTGCATCGCAGATCACTGAACTGTATACCTGCTTCAACCCTATCAGGAGCAGATCACTGAGCTGGTCGACACAGCCTAGCAGAAAATGAAGGAATTCACCACTGTAAGAGAAGAAATTGATCAGACAGATGACTCCAAAGTTGACCAAGCCCTGATTGACTCGGCAAGAGAATGTGTCGAGGTAATGAAGAACGAAGTCGAAGGACTTCGGCAGAAGTTGCAGAAGACTTCGCAGGAGGCGAAGGAGAAGCTACAGCAGGAGAAGCTCGTTCCAGGTGGCTCGAGGACGAGCCACAAGTAAGTGTTAGGGGACTGTTGGAGCAGGGTCCCACAGCTACAGAAGAAGCTGCTAGTTTTGGTGGAATGATAAGCTTTGGCGGAAAGAAGTTAAGACAGAGCTACAACACCGTAGCACGTTTCCAGCTGGAGAGCAGAGCCGAAAATCGTGACTTTTTGAGATGCGAAAGTCAAAGAAAGGCAATGGTACCTGAGCGGCCGAGAAGGGAGAGCTCACCCACTGCATTGAAGGCAACGGCGGAAGACAGGAGGGCTCAGCGACCCTCATAAAGAAGAAGGAGCAATGAGTCTCAAGCATTGAAGGTGAAGGACAGAAAATAGAGAAGCGGTGCATAGTACCCATGGTCAATGCCGGGAAGCATGGAAGACTGCAGAGAGCTGTGGTGTGATGGGAAGCGGCTACCTCAAGGACAGAGAGGACCGACTGTCACTAATTAGGGTTTGGGTTACTGTTGGGACAGGCCCACAGTGTTGTAAAAGCAGGACCTTCGGGCTGCTTATAAAAGAATGTAATTTTGTATTGTAAAGGGTTAGTTAGTTAGCTAGTTGGTTGGATAGACAGTTAGACAGTTGTGAATGAAATAGGCAATAAGGATAAGTAGACTGTTGTAAAAGCTGAGCTCTGGTTCTGGTCTTAGCTGTAGCAATATTACTGAAACCAGTAGCTGGCTTATAGAGCATGCATGTAATGATCCGCAGGGATCAACTGAGAGGGAAGAGTATATTGTAAGAGAGCAATATAGAGAGAAGAGAGATCTAAGAGAGAATATCTTGAGCTACATATGCGGTGCAGCAGAACTGTGTTTTACCTTCCCCTTGAGCTATAATAGAAAACACAGTTCTGTGGACGTAACTTCCATCCTGGAGGTGAACCACATTAAAATCTGTGTTATGCGACTGATTTATGTGTTATGTTTACTTATGCATTGCGCGGTTATTTTATGGACTTCGTTGCAGTTTAATGGATGAATGTATTAACCATTTCACCACAGTACAGAAGGATAATCATAAGTTAAAATCCTTTGGCATGTTGTATGTGTTTCATTTATGTTTGCGTAAACAGCTACTGATTGCAGTATTGAATAGCTTTGTATGTTAAGTCTTGCATGTCGACACGAGCAACGCTAAGTGCGCTAAACCGCGGAGGTAGGATATCACAGAGAGGTGATATCGCATCGGTAGAGAAGCTGCGGTGCATGATACCGCAGGTTGAGGACTTCACATTGAGCAGGAGCTGCGTGTCGCACGGTGCGCAGCGATGCGGTAAGGCTGGAAATATTGCAAGTGAGGGAAAGTGCGCATCATAGAGAAGGACCGCACGATGATGGAAAGAAACATCTCGCGGTTAGAGGAGCTACGTGACGACGGGATCGTGCGACGTGAGCAGGAGGTCGCGCGATGCACAGACGCAGGAAGGAGGTCTCGGGGCTAGGAGAGCTGCGCACCACCAGTAGGATTGCCTCGGAACTTGGTCCAAGACACTTGAGTCCTTGTCCAACCCATTAGATTCACTTCGGGTGAGACTTCAGGCCACCTTACGGTCTGTCATCGAAAGGGACAGTGAGCTAGGGGTGTTGTTGGTTGATTATAGTAAACCCGGGTCTGCCCATGCAATCAACAACTTCCTCTGGTTGCATGCCATGCCACTAAATTAATACCTCTGTGGTGGATCGAGAGTAAATCTGATGAGTGCACCTATTGAGGATGGCCCCTCACTCCAAAATGATGGATCCTTCATTATCCATTTTTGGTAAAATAGTTTGTGCTCTTATGGTGGTGCCATTGATAACTTTCTTAAGACGAGAGACATGAAATACTGGGTGAATGCGAGAAGGAGGAAGTTCCAATTTATAAGAAATAGACCCAATCTTATGAAGAACCTTATATGACCCATAAAACTTTGGAGCTATCTTATGACACCCTTTTAGTTTCATGGAGGATTGCTTGTAAGGATGTAGACGAAGAAAAACCATATCACCGACTTGAAAAGTGCGCTCAAAATGGTGTTGATAGGCTTATTGTTTCATTCGGTTTCTTTCTGCTCAGAAATATCTCTTGATGAACCTCCTGTTAAAAGGATATCTTCTTGATGTCGAGAAATTTTGCAAGAGGAAGAAAAACATGGAGCACCATCAAGCACATCTAGAGAGCGAAGGAGACCTGAAAGATATTCAGGATATGTAGCACAGATGAGTCACATCAGGGATTCAGTACCCACCACCTATGAGGAAGATTCTAAGCAGAAGGTATGGAAATATTCCATGGTAGAATAATACAAATCCATCATGAAAATTTATGTTCGAAAGTGGTTCCTAAACTAGAAGAGAAATCTGACGTATTAACTTCCAAGTGGCTTTATAAAATCAAACATGTAGCTAATTTGGAAGTATTCAAAATTATAAAGAAATATTTGTGGCTCATGTATTCTCACATAAAGAAGGAATAGACTATGATGAGAAATTTGCTCTAGTGGCTAGGTACACCACAATTTGATCCATGATTTCCCTTTCCTTAGTTCTACGGTGGAAGATTCACCAAATGGATGAATATTTCCTTTCTCAATGGTGAAGTTGAGAAACAAGTATACATACAATAACCTGAGGGGTTTGTAGTTCATGGGAAGGATTCCCATGTATGCAAACTTAAAAAATCCTTGTATGGGATTAAGTAGACCCTAAGGGCTTGGTATTCGAGGATTGGCATATATCTTCAAATCTGGGGATTCTCCAAAAGTGAAGATGACCCCAACCTATACTTCAAGTTTGTGAAGAACCGACCACTAATCTTGATTCTCTATGTTGATGACTTGTTCCATACTAGAGAGTAACATTAGATAGTTTGGTGCAAGAGGGAGCTCACTTCTGAGTTCAAAATGAAAAACTTGGGTACTATGAAGTATTGTATTGGTCTGGAAGTTTGGAAAAGGAAATATGAGATATTTCTTTCACAAGGAAATTACATAGTTGATGTGTTGCAAATATTTGGTATGATAGACTGTAAGTTCATGTCTACACCAATGGTTTCTAATCCGAAGAAACTACATGAGTCAAATTCTAGAATAGATCTAGTGGATCCTGCCATGTATAGAAAATTCATCGGTTACTTGATGTATTTGATACATACTAGACCATACATTTGTTATGTTGTGAGTATCTTGAGTCAGTTCATGTCTAAGACAATAAATATACATTGGGTTGTTTCCAAGAATGCGCTTAGATAAATTTGAAGTACTATTGCATATGGACTCATATATGCTTCCATTTGTGGAGTGATGCTACTTGGTTATGCCGACTGTAACTGGGGTGGTATTATTATGGACTAAAAGAATACATATGGATATTATTTTAGCTTGGGATCAACTATTATCTCTTGGTATAGCGAGAAGCAGGGATCTATATCCTAGAGTACTACAGAAGTAGAGTATATTGTAGCTAGTAATTCCTTCCAAGAATTTGTGTGACATAGGAAGATACTTGTTGGGTTGTTTGGTGAGAAAAATGAAACTATTGTCATCCTCTCTAAGAATCAAATCTACACTAATCTCTTAGATAACCTCATGTTTCAAGACAAATGGAAACAAGTTGAGATGAAATACCACTAAATAAGAGACATGGTCCAAAGAGGTTCCATAATATTGCAGTACATTATTATTGATGAGTAGATAGAAGATATGTTGACTAATCCTCTATCCTTGATGAAGTATAGGTACTTCTAATACAAGCTTGGCATGGCAAAGAATTGATCCCTTGCTAATAGGTAGTGTTAAATTTACAACATCATGAGTCATTCTCCAAGTCAATCTTGTGCGTCGGGATTTAGCCTCATGTGTCAAGGTAGTTCCTTAGGGAGCCTGAGTTAGGATCAAGAAACTTGGATAAAATCTTGAGTTGGACTCAAGAATGACTAAACATTATGTGTAAAGGTTAAGCCTCATGTTTTGAGGAAAGTGCTTTGTATGTCAAAGTGATGTTGTTGTACAGTCTTGTTTGTCAAGACTAAGATATTTTGTTCCAATACATATCTTCATGTGTTGAGGTGGAATCTCATGTTTCGAGGTGATGCTTTGCAAGTTGTTCAGCATGAATGGTGAGATGTAATACTAACCATGGTATTAGATATGGATAAGTTATTAAGTATCCTCTATATACTGGCCACCTCTAGAATGAATTTCTTTAGCATATGATGTCTTGGAACAATAGTAGAACGAGATGATCACATCATTGGAAAAATATCCTTAGTATATTTGATATGATAAATAAATTAAAATTCACACAAATGGACCATGCATATAAGACAAGAGATAAAGATAAGATGTGATAAGATAAGAGAGAACTTGAATTGTTCAATTTAGTGATGTTAAAAAAAATACTTCAGTTAAATAAGAGAGAACTTGAATTGTTCGCTTCAGTGATGTTAACAATAAATACTTCAGTTAAATAAGAGAGAACTTGAATTGCTCACTTTAATGGCGTTAACAATAAAGACTTCAGTTAACTAAGAGAGAACTCAAATTGTACACTTCAGTGATGGTAACAAGAAATACTTCATTTAAAAGAGTTAACTAAGTGTTAACAAAGAATATCTAATAAACTAAGTGTTTGTATAATGATACTTGATTTAGCAACCTAACTTAGTGGTATATCATCCGGTTGAAGGGAGAGTTCATCCTGAAGTCAAAATTCAAAGATATAAACCAAGAATGAGAAGGATTGCGCACTTGTTATGCAAGATTTGATGAGATCAATGTGAAGAGTGAAATCTCTCTTGAAGGCGTTCATTGTTTTGTTCGTGTGACCAAAAACAACGAATTGGTTTTATGCTAGATATATTGCTAGGTTCTTCTTTTAATCTATCTTCTCTCTTGCTCTAATATTGCACCAAGGGTGGTTGGTATTTATCTCTTATATTGCATTAGGGGTCCTTTATGTATTATGCTCATTGTAAATGAAATATTTGCGATCTATCAATATACTAAGGAATATTTTGATGGGTTTTTCTCCCTCAAGTTATAGAGGGTTTCCCTAGGGTAAAATCGGTGTCATATGTGAATGATTATGCTTCTGATTATTCATTGTTTTCAAGTACTACAGTAATTCCACTATTAAGATCAAAATTTAATAATGTCGGCAAGTGAAATTTGAGCATCAATACCCAACATATTTATTACAACCATTATTGATTCCATAATGGAAATGGGAAGTAATTTCCATGGATTTTATTACAGGTTTTCCAATTATAATGAGACAACATGACTTGATCGTGGTGGTGGTGGACAAGTTAACTAAGGAAGCACATTTTTTACAGTAAAGTCTACACATAAAGAAACTGGCATTGCAAATATTTTCATTAAGGAGATCTTCATGGTGCATGGGTTTCCTAAAGCAATAATTTAAAACAGGGATACCAAGTTCACCTCTAATTTCTAGAAAAGGCTATTTGTAAATTTGGGTACACAATTGAATTTTAGTATTGCATACCGCCCAAAAATAGATCGGCAAAAAAAAAGGTTAAATCAAGTGCTTGAAGACATGATTCTCATGTATGTGATGGGAAAACCATCTAAGTGGGAAGATTATCTACACTAGGAAACAAGCATCGTTGGGAATGAATCATTTCAAAGATTTGTATGGAAAAAGGTGTAGGACACCAACAACTTGGGATATTCCGGTGATCAGAAGTGTAACTGGGAAATAATTGCTTAAGGAAATGGAATAAGAGGTTGCAAGAATTAGGCAAAAATTGAAGGCATCCTAAGACAGACCCAAAAACTATGCAGATAAGAACATAGTGCATAGGGAATTTCATGTTGGGGATCATGTTTACCTTAGAGAGAGGCCAAGGAAAAGTTCCTTGAATCTTGGGAGTTATGCCAAGATTCCACCAATATATTGCAGTCCATTTGAAGTTCTTGAGAGGATAGGGTTTATTACAGATAGAATCGCATTGATTATCATAATAGTACTAGAGCTCATAATGCTTTTTCATGTTTCTTTGCTTAATAAATGCGTACATGATCCTAACCATATGTTTGATTGATATATGATCCAAGTGGAACCCAAGGGAGAGTTCCAAACACGGCCACTATGTATCATTGATAAGAAGGTAGAATTGCTCTGGAACTGAGCCATCATAATGATAAAGGTACAATGAAATAACTTTGGTCTTGATGAGGCTACATGAGAGCTGGAGGATGCAATGAGAGAGGCATATCCATTTTTTATTTTAATTTTGAGGAAACACTAAGATCAATTTTATTCTAAGGGAGAGGGGATTGTAATACCCCCAATTTTGATTTGGAGTATATTAAATCAAATCATGTAAATGATGCAAATATGCTAATATGGATTCCTGATGTGGAGCTTAATACCAAGGCCCAACTAGTGAATATATAGGCATGTATGAAGTAAATATTTAATCATGAGCCATGTGGTTGGATTATCATGCCAATTCAAATGCTATGGAAATATTACGTTGGAAAATAATAAAGTGGTCAAAGATGGTTGTAATTCCAGTTCTCTAGAAGGGTTATGATCCACTAGAGGGGAAGAGGATAGGGGTCCTAAGGGAGATTAAGTTCTCTAGTACCAAGTGTCAACCTTATAATTCATCAATTTTCTTTCATGTGCTTTAAATGATCCAATTACTTCATTTTTTGCTTCACCCAATCTTTGAATGCATGTATGAGGTTGGTGGGGAAATTATTATCATGTAGTTATGGAATAATGGGATTGATATACTTTGTATGATTGTTGTAAGAGTCCTCCATTCCATGTCCATAATTTATGTCAGTTGTTTTTTCCACCATTCTTTCATCTTTTGGAAAGTCTATTGTCCATTTTTCACTAAGCATATTTTAACCAATACATTTTATACTATATACAAAACTATCATTCTGTTGTTTATTACCAATTACCGGACTATGCAAACCCAAAAAAATTGAAACTAAAGAAAGAGATTCATTCTTTAAGGAAAAATAGGTGGTTGTAGGTGAGAATGGAGTTTGAGAAAGCTAATGGCCTTTACCCATTGAGTTTTTCTACTCTTAAATGCTTAAGAAACCATGAATTAATGATACAAGACGTTCTCCAACAACATACAACATATTGGATTCTTACTGTACACACTAGTAAGCATCGTAAGGGTTGGATTTTCTTAGGGAACTGTGGAATAGTGAAGGATAATGTCTTCCTTTTGTTGTGTGTGAAATTTGGAAGGGGCGTCCTAGATGTGATGGCTGAGTGAGATTCATGTAGATCTATGGATGATAATTTGGCTAAGGATTGAGAGTATAATGGGTTTGGGGGTGAGAGAGAAGTTTGTAGGAGTTCCATTCTCCCTATTGACATCATATCCCAGCTTATGGTTGGATAGAGTGCCTATGATTGGATAGAAAAGTTATCTTACACAGTCGGATGCTTGGATATTCTTTGTTAAAAATAAGTACTCCCCTTGTATTTCAATGTAAAATGATATCATTTTATGAGTGTGTTGAATATGTTGTATAAGCATGTGGTTATGTGTGTGGATAGTATTTATTTGCGATGTTTTTTTATTTATGCATCGACACACACGTTTTATTGTTATGAATTTCGTAATATGCCATGGGGAAAATTTTACAAGCCTTGAAATTCATAAGTTGCCCCTTCGTTAGTATGATTGATGGCTGGGGGTGTTATAATCATCAAGTGTCCAGTCTTAAATGTCTAGGATGGGTATTTCCTTTTTTGTTGATGAAAATTTCGTATTTGTTGATGGTTTAATACAAAATCAATAAGCATATTGGAAGTCAAACTAACAGATATGTTTAAATGTGTGATGATGACTAGTGTGATGTTGTTATAAGTGTACTTATGTCTAGTGAGATGTAGTAAGATGTTATGATTTCATAACTAACAAAGAAGGCGTAATACTCTCCATATTATAAAAAGGGAACTATCCCACATGGATCATGTTATTTATATAAATAAGGTGGAAAAATATTTATCTCACATGTATTATGGTATGTGATCTATCCATACCTCTAATTACATAATAGAGTTGAAGGAGACCTTTTATGGTATGCACAATGTTGTGTCATTATGACATAAAGTGAAGATGGGATGTGATTGATGCTTATGTGAGGATGCCATGTAATGTAAAAGTGAAAGTTTATTGAAGAATAAAAATATCAATCCTTCCTGTGGATGTTTCCCCATTTGGAGTTTTACTATGTAAAATAGGTGTTCTATTTTATCTTTCCTTTCATGTCTTTCACTTGTTATTGATTATTTAATGTGTGTGTTGATGGGAGATTAGAATAGTCATATTATGGTTATTGATTTACATGTTAGTAATATATTGTTGTATGTTAATTTAAAAGTAGAAATAATCTAACAAAAAATGTAACACAAGTTGACATGTTTCAATTTAAGCAAAGCAGTGTTTTAAAAGGGGCTCAAAATTTCATTAAAATTGTTTTTTCGCATTTTTTGCTCCTAATAAAAATGGCATTTTGGCTACCAAGAAAGCCTATCAGTAAGTTTTTGGTGATTACGAATTATATACAACTCCCATAATTAATTTTTGACATCTAGAACCATGAAAACTATGAAATTGTACAATTTGTTCCACCATCATCAAATCAAGTTGCACATATTTGATTTTAAGCACTTTGAGTATTATGCCGAAAATAGGCTAGAAACCACTTATTGGATAGTTCTCTATATTATGTTCACATTGCAAAAAAAAAATTATTGATCAGAGCTTCTATGAGGAAGTTTTGATCATTTGAAGACATAAACCCGAAGTTAGTCCTTTATTTGAATTCTTTGGTTTCAATACGTTTCAGGTTTTCCATAATTTCATGTTTGATTTTTAAAATCTTTTTTTGGATAAAACATCAATAAACTTTCAACTTATTATATTATTGGTGTTTTGCTTGCCAAATTCAAAAATTCAATTCTTTAAATGTTTGTTAATATATTATTAGTGTTTTCATTCAACTCCATCTTGCCAATAAGTTCATTTGTTTTTGTTGATTAACACTTTCAACACTTTTTTATACTCTATGTACATTAATTATAGTTATTTTTGGATCATCACCAATCAATGAAAGTCTTAAATATCCAAAAATGAGTTTGAAAATCTCGTCTAATTGAGTTTTAAAATATTACCAAGTTCTAAAAGTGTGTTGATTTATTAACTCTTTCCGAGTTTTTAAATCATGTTGAGTTGCAAACTCATACTAAAATGGGTTCTAAAATATTGTCAAATGAATTTGAAAATATTATCGATATGAGTTTCAAAATGTTGACGAATCATGATTGAGTTTCAAAATTGGGACAAAGTAAATTTTGAAAAGTTAACAAAGTGAGTTTTCAAATGTAGTTGAATTTTAAATTCATGTTGATCGAATATCAAAATTAGCCTAAAATGAATTTTGAAATGTTTTAGAAATTGGGCCAAAGTGAGTTGGAATATTTCCTCTTAAGTTTCAAAATGTTTTCGACTTTCAAAATAGGGTCTAAATAGTGTCTAAATAGTGAAAAATATAAGTCTTTTGATGTCCATAAAATACTCATAATTTTTTATCATAAATCTCATTTTTTTCATTCCTTGTATCATTGGAAAAAAATTTCCAATATCTACAATTTTTCTATCAAATGTTTTTCATGATTCCTTACCATTTTCTAAGGGAAATTTTTGAAAACTTTCATTTTTAAGGAGGGATGGGCATTTTGAGAAAACTTATTTACAATGCAAAATAAACACTAACTTTTTAGAGCACAAATAATATATGAGAATTTGGATTTCCAATAAAGTTACTATTTTGCTTTAACTTTCAAGTTTAATGCTTCAGAAGTAAATAATTAATGATTTTCATATATGAAAGTTTGAAACCTAATTAGAGTTGGTGGCTAACTTTGTTTATATTACCAAATAGCATTTGTTAGTTAGGTACAACAATTGCATCATGACATTACAATGATTACATCTTGACTATTCCTCCAAATTCCTATTATTATTATCGTGATTTTGAAATTTAATTGACAAAACGAATGACAATTTACCATGCAAAAGAGAGCAAGAGATGAAAAGATAAAAGAGAAGACGACAAAAGACCAAATTCTAAATGATATCAAGCATGAAATGATCAAAATGAATTCAAATTGTAATAAAGAATTTACTCTTATCAACAAACTCGAATCAATAATGTGGACCCTACATAGCTCAAAGCTCAAAAGGAAGCACTTTGCTTATATTTTAAATTCTCACATCTATGAGTATTATAGTCACTATATGATCTCAATAATTTGTGAAAAATGATTTGGAGATATCTATAATTATTTAAAAGAGGTCATTAAAAATGAAAAACCATTTCTTTATTAAAATCCTAAATTGCCACATGGTGCGAGAATAAAGAAAAGTTTGTTATGGAAAAAACTACTATAAATGTAATGAATGAGAAGAAGAGAGGGTGTTTTTTTTTATTTCCTCGTTGGAGAGATGGAGCCAATGCTTCTTTAAAACGAGACCATTTATGGATCTTACTTATGATGTAATTAATCTTTTTATTTCTAAGTAAGAGAAGCCACTGGCTAGATAAGATTGTTGCTATAGACTTTTATTGCCACATGGTGCGAGAATAAAGAAAAGGTTGTTATGGAAAAAACTACTATAAATGTAATGAATGAGAAGAAGAGAGGGTGTTTTTTTTTTTCCTCGTTGGAGAGATGGAGACTATGCTTCTTTAAAATGAGACCATTTATGGATCTTACTTATGATGTAATTAATCTTTTTATTTCTAAGTAAAAGAAGCTACTAGCTAGATAAGATTGTTGCTATAGACTATTATTGTGTTATAGAGTTGGCTTGGAGTATTCTTGTTGTTCTTTGGTCCTCTGGAATAGAGGAATGATGTCTTATTATTGTATATTACTTTCACAACTCGGTATTTATTTATCCTCTCTCTTGTTTCAATATTTTGGATGGTTGGAGTGTGGAATGGTTACTTTCAATTATGCTTACAAGTTATCCTCGACTTGTTGACTATGATTTGGGGTTTATGTAAGAATATCTTATACTATTTCTTGGATATTGTGTTATATCTGTTTCATTCAATTTCATTATCTTCTTGTTTTGGTTAGAGTAGATTACTTGGATATGAGACTGTAGCTTTCACCTCTAGTTATATATTTTTCTGAGCAAATTATCAGTAATTGGAATGTATGTAATAGAAATGTTATGAATCAATTTCTACTATTGCTTGCATACCTTTCTATTAGCCTCATATATTTTTTGGTTCTTTTTGTATTTTAGTTTAGTTTCATTTTCATTTATTCCATTTTGAAAAATCAAATCAGTGGACCAGGCCATAACCAGTAAAACCTCAAAACCAATAATGACTATCAAGCCAAAACTATGATGAGTTTTCCTACACCAAATGGGAGAGAGTCTAATTGATCCTTTCTTACAAGGATAATCTCTATTGTTGTTGTTGGAAATTTTTTCCCAATAACAATTTGTATTATACTTGTGTTTGCATCTTCATCAATTGTTTTAATTACATGTTATATATTTATATCTATCGCCATAAAATTATCATTATACGAATGAATGGTTTATGTAACATCACTATACATTCTTTGGAAGCAGATTACTTAATTTGTTGTTAATACTTACTTCTAACATAAAAACAATTTAGTAGTGGTGTTTGTTATTTATTTATTTTAATCAATAAATATTGATATGCAATATATTTCCATGTTGTACTATGTTGTTTGTTGTTGATAAAAAAAAAAAGAACAAGAAAAATATATAAAAAACATGGAAACCATATTTCTATCACCTCCTACCCTTCATCTTTATCACATGTTTCCAACTGTTGAGTTTCTTTTTAAATTAAAAGAACTTATAGAATACATTATTTATATCCATGAAAGAGGTACAATGACATAATTAAGAGAAAATTGGCTACAGTAAAATAAACATATTCTAAACTTGGATATTACTTTATGGTTTCAATGCCATAGATCATCTTATATATATGAATAAAATTTACTATATCTGTTATGCCCATCAAACTTACTTTGCAATATTTCAATACACATATGATGTTTACTTGCATGTCCATTAATTCCTCCACATTCAACAATTTAATGTTCTATTTTCTTAAAAGGACAAGCAGAACCATGAATAATATGTTTTTTACATTGTAAGTATAGGTTCAACATAGCTAAGATAAGATAGTTGTATGTCCTTATACTTCTTTCGCAACTTGCATTTTTATTGAGTGCTATAAGTCATGGAACACACATGGCTATAAGTTCAAAATTGTTTTTTAATTGACATACTTTCTATATTTCACGGGGTCTTCACTTGTTGACCAATATCCTATCACGTTAGTTCATATTGTAAGTTTTAAAATTATCAAAAATTGAACCAATATATTGCAGGTATTGGGGGGATGAGGAGTTTNTTGAGGTATAAAAAGGGGTGGGGAGGAGGTTTTAAGTATTGGGAGGGGGTTTCAACAAAAAGAGTTTGGGTCAATATCTCTGGAAATTAAGGGTATTCTTTCATATCCCGCGATCGTACATGCTATGTGAGAGGTTCACTAAGTGAAGTCCTCGTGCTATATTTTCCTTCCACTTTCATTTAAAGGAGAATGTGCATATTTGCATGGCACTTTCCAATTATTATTTTTATTGATGTTCTTTTGCCTCCCAATTTCATTTAAAGGAGAATGTGCATACTTGCATGATACTTTCCAATTCTTATTTATTGGTTGCATACTTGCATGATACTTTCCAATTCTTATTTATTGGGCATTCCTTTGCACATTTTGGGTAACATTTTTCTATGAAATGTGGCAATGGAATTTTTGTTTTTCAAGATTATTTAAATTGAAGCCACCAAAACTCATATAAGTCTTGTGAATCTTGATTTGTTGTATTTAAAATATATAAAAAACTTGTAGGGAACTGTTTTGTCTTTCGAATAGTATTTTTTTCAAAACCTATTAGTGGCATTTAATGTATCAAACTTGCATTGCCTAAATGTTTGTCCTTGCAAATTTAAGAAAAAATTAACAAGTGAGTTTTGTTCACGCTATATAATTCAATGTTCAATATATACCGAACGTAGTAGGTCTCACATATTTTTATTACTTGTTTTTAATTATACTTTTTAATTAATTTTTGAAGTTGACCCATTAATATTTAAATCACAATTTATAAACCTTTATGTTCCTATTAACATTTTTCCAACTATTTACATAAATTGGAAAACCAAGAATACCTTTTTGAAGATGAAAGATCCATGAGGATTTGAATTTTTTTTTTTAGTTTATTTTTTATGATATTGAATTTTTTTTAGCACCATTGAAATTGTGGGGAAAATTTGAAGTTCAAGTTTTAAAATAAATTAAATAAAAAATATAATATGGGGTTGAAAGTGTGAATATGACATGACATTTGATAGAGGATTCATTCATAAGTCCATTGGCCTTAGCTCTGCCACCTAAGATAAAATATATGAAGGGATTTCACCCTATGAAAGTTGTAGTTACAAAAAAGAGGGTCAGAATTTTAAAAATTAAGTGTTCAATCTAGGAATTTGCACAATTTTCGAATTAGCTTGATTGAGAGTTAAATCAACCCTCCGTCGAAGGTCTTTTTCATCTAATATATTGCATGACCGAGCAACAATGCTTGATCAAGCTATGGATCTTAATTAAGCATATGGTTTGACCAAGCTAATGAACTCAATCAAGATCCTATAAGCACGCAGTGTGTTAAA
Source organism: Pseudotsuga menziesii (assembly GCA_001517045.1). Taxonomy (NCBI): domain Eukaryota; kingdom Viridiplantae; phylum Streptophyta; class Pinopsida; order Pinales; family Pinaceae; genus Pseudotsuga; species Pseudotsuga menziesii. The sequence continues at coordinate 158,275 of LPNX011086188.1, read as the reverse complement.
GAGATCAATCAAGGTATTGATCTTAATCGAGCTCCATTGTTGAGAACACATCTAAAAAAACATTATGGTATCTATTAAAGAATAGTGGGAATATGATCTCAATTGAGCTCTTGCAAACCCAAAAAAAAATTAGATATTACAAAATCCTAGCCATTTTTTTATAAAAGAATACAAAAAAATAAGTGAATCAATCAACAATTAGCATTGAGAAGAAGCCTCTTGAAAGAACAATTTAATCAACAATCAAAATGGGAAATATTAAAAATCATAGTAGGAAATACGATCACTCACATGTTGACTAAAAATGAGTACGATATAATGTTAGAGAGAGGATGAGACAAATAGGATCATAATTGAGAGAATAACAAGAATTTGTAGGTCAACCCTTGCTCAACCTTCAGTGCATTTAACATGATAGTTTTCTGAGAATCCAAGTCAAGGAAAATATCAATGATTCTTCAGGTTGTTATTTAACCATTAAAATGCACATTTATTTCATAATTATTTAGGTTTCTATTTAGCGATTAAAATGCACGCCTATTTTATAAATTTTAATGTGGATTCCTTTAAATGTTTACTTGAAACTTTTGAACAATCCAATTAATGAAAGTGAAACCTTAATTCAAGCAATGCAAGTAACCAACTTAATTCCTTTGTGTTGAGGTCACAAAAAAAATTATAGTGTAAGTTAGGATTATTGGGATAGACATTTAAATAACACCCCTCAATCATTTCTCATTCAAAACATAGGTTTTTTTAGTTTTTTTCTAGCTTGAAATCCTTCTATACCAAGTGTGCAAAAATCAAGATAAAAATGATGTGGTTCCCTAGGATGAAAAAGTTGATGTTCGGTGTTTTTCTAAGGTTTCTTAAGCCACCCATCTCTTCTTTACTTACAATTCAGGATTTTTTTAGGTATAATCTCTTTCCACACTAGAGGAAGGTATCGTAATGACCAAAACCTAGATTTATCACCAAGGTGAATTTCATGGGTTGAAATTGTACTTGAGGTAGAAAGTTGTTGGATGTTGGAATATGCCATTAGTGCCCTTTGCTATAATTGAATCTAACATACCTTTATTATTCAGCTTCGAGGGATCTTATCCCTTGGTGTTGGGAATTTTGGAAGGATCAGTGACATTATTAAAGGAAAAACATTAAGATTCATAGTAGAAAGATCGAACAACTTACACATTACAAGCTTTGTCCAACCATGAACTCGGAAACTATCTTGTCCACCCTTAGCACCAATAATCACCTACCACTTTGTGTCACCCATAAGGCATGACCTCCCCCCTCCTGACCCATGGAGGGCATTCCATCACACATATCCCATTGTTTCTCTCCCAAATCAAGTGTAATTGAGGCTCTAGTGTCTCGTTTTGAAGAGACCCCAATTTCATAATTTTAAAGTTTAAGGTGTTTTATGGAATACCCTTAATTGAGACCCCCTTGAGGTTACCATATGTATGATGTAAATGTTGATATGAAAATGGCAGAACAAATGTATAATTTTGAATATATATATATAACTTGCCTCAGCGGTAGTAGAATGCTGAAGAGATGGGGGACAGATGAATTCACCAGGGGAGAGGTAAGGTGTTGTAGATGGCCTAGGGGGCTATGACTTAGCCTTGTTACCACCTTGAATACCTTAGGAAGACCCTTTGTCCTAATTCTAAGCCTAAACTTTTGTTTTAACCTTAAAACATGTTTTAAGTGTTAAGTGGGATTAAGTTGAATTCGGGGACTAACTATGATTAAGAAAGGTTTTAATTTTTAAATTAAAAAAAAAGTGTGCCTCATGGGAGATCTCGCATGGATCATACTTACCATGCACTAAAATAATGCATGCAAAAGTGAAATGGTGTCCATTCCCAAGGAATGCAGACGGCACTGGAAAGAGAAAGATAGGAGCAGGGAGGTCTAGAAGGGGAAAAATATAGAAGCATAAGCTAGGGGATACAGTGGGGAAGAACAAGTCTACATTGAGGTGAACCTAAAACCTCTAGATCGACTCTGTACTGTAGTGGAAGCCATTGTTTTCCCTGAACAGTTTTTGAACTGTAATTGACTATTGGTTTATGGTCAAGGAAATTGTAACTTATACATGAATTACTCTAGTGGAATTCCTGAGAATTGAACAACAATAATGGGTCTTCACTGTAGTGCAATTGGAAAGAAACTTGAGTGGTAAGTGTATGGTTTGGCATGGAATTGGTTGTAGCCTGTATTTTCTTTCTTGGATGCCTATAAATCTAAGTTAATTATTGTGAATTGTGAGGAAGTGTTGAGTGATTTGTCTTGTTGTGAGATGAACCTTGGGTAAAGGGAAAAAGCCTTCTGGTAAATTCACATGACACGGCTCAGGTGTGGAATTTGGCTAAGAGATTAATGAGAAAAATTTCCTACAGTTGGGTGGAGCATGGCTACCACGAAGCCATTTGCACATTTCAAGTATTTTGCAGATAAGTTCTAATTCCTAGAAATTATGTTTTAATTTGAGTTTTTATTTAATTGAAGTGGTAAAAAAAATTCATGATTTCCTTGTTAATTTTTTATTTTGGATACACGGAATTAATTCATGTATTGCTTGGTCGAATTCATGAGTATGGACAAGTGAAAATTTAACTCTCCAATAATGATTGAAAATTTGGTGAATGTCAAATTTTTTACTTAAGTTGAAGTCTAAAAAATGATTTCATGTAATAATGGTTAATTATTGGGTTCATATTTGAAATGTTTATTCAAATTATGTCCAAGAGTACAATGTTTGGAAAATTATATGAATAGATAAATATGTTGGAATTCCATTCATTTTAATTATTTTTCTTTAACTTGGCTAATTATTTGCAAATTCATGTAGAAATTGCTAATATTGTTGTGTAGTTTTGTTCTTACTACATAACTCCTAAGTTATATGAAATGTTTATACAAATTATTTCAAAAAGGTTTAAGCTCTTACTTTTCCAAATAGTTGGAAGAAAGTAGTTCCTAAAATAATGAATGAAATGTTCGAATTAATTATTCAAACAATTTCTTTACTACTAAGTTCTTAGTGGGGCAATAAATGACTATGACCTAACTTTGCTTAATAAGTAAATTGTAAACAAAACCATGTGCCAAGGCATGTTTTTAGTGCTTTGCATTGAGTGGTATTATTGTTTTGAAAACCACAGGCTGAATTTGCTTAATCAAATAAGTTTAAATGTTTATGAGGAAATTTAAGTTCAACTTTATTCATTTTTATAAGTATCATGGGCCAATAATAAGTGGTATTTGTTTTTAATTTACAAGAAATGGAATTGTAGGGATTGTATGCAATATTCCATGGATTGAATTAATAAGTAAATTAAAATCAAATATGTTTTCATAAGTGTGCATAAACTATTTTGCATGAATATTTTTGAATAAATCTGGCATAAATTATTCTATGCTTTCGCTAAAATAATTGTGTTTATTATGTATTTGTTGCGTATTGTTGTGCATTTGATAAAAGAATGCATATGCGCATTATGCATTTATTAAAAAAAGGTTTTATTATAAGTGAGCTTTCGTAAATCTAGTGTAACAATGGGTGTGTTACAAATTGGTATGAGCGCGACGTTCCGACACTTAGCCTCTGGGTAATGTCTTGTTTATGTTATGCAGTGTTAACATGTAAGAAATCATGAAAGAGCAGTGAAATGCTTGAATTCAGTAAATGTTTTCTCTATTAAGCATTGCATTTATATGTTTTAAATTGGATGATTGAATTCTTGCTCCCCCTATTTGTGTGAGTTGACACATGAATTAATAATGCATAATTAGATTTTGGTGAATGTACATTGTTCATGATTTATGTGGACTAACAAAATTGGATTTTCATATTGAAAGCTACATATTTGATTATTGCTATTGAATTCAGTTTCCAAGTTAAAAATTAGTGGTAAAGAAAATGATGACAGAAATCCTTGAGATGTCTCACTTTTATCAAAGAAAAAAATCTAATGGTCACCAAACAAAGATGGGAAAGGAAGAAATGTATCACATTTTAAAGAATATACAGACTAGAAATTAGCGAATTCTACAATTCTTGGAGTAGCAAAGCCAAGTGAATTTGCAAGCGATGCAAAGTCTGATTCAACTACATAAACAAGTGCAGCAAACTTTTTCTATCAAGGAGAAGAAGAGGAATTTATAAGCCAAGGATTTCTTGGAATATATCGTTTTCCCGTAAGTAAAGTTGTATACAAAAAAAACGGTATATTCATCATTGGTCAGTGGAAAGCCAACATGGAAACACCATGGAAAGGAGTCTTCGAATGAAAATAAAGATGTTCATTTTAGAAGACGTTAAAAGATAAAGCATGAGGGAAGTGCACTCCATGGTGAGCTTAGAAAAATTAAACCTCCCACCTTTGATGGAGAAAAATCAGGGGATAAAACAAAAATGTGGTTGCTAGAGATGAAGAAATATCTTAGGTTAATAACTATTTTGACTATCAGGAAGCTTGCATTGCCATATTCAATATTCAGGGGAGAGATTATCAATGGTAGAAGGGTTAGATGCAAGGAAAACTTCATGGAGAAAATTTCAGAAGTTATTCAAGCGTGGATATTTGTCCCAGTAGTACTACGATAAGAAAATACAATATTTATTTGAACTCAACCTTGGAAATAAATCCATGGAAAAATATGAAAAAGGTTTTTTGGAACTACTAAGTTATGTTAACTTTATTCGAGATGAGAAGGTTAAAGTCCAATGCTTTCTCGGTGGGCTACCAATGTTTTATAAAGATAGGATCTCTTATGATGAGCCCCATACATTGAAGGAATGCGTTCGGAAGTCCAAGTCCCTGTATGAACAGGGTAAAAGCAAGCATGATGTACATAAAATTGGAAATGGTAAGATAAAAGAAAAACATGATATGAAGGAAAAATAGTCTAAACCTTTTGATGATTAGAAGGACTAGCATAATTATTCCAAACAGCCAATCCTGAAAGGTGAATCGAACATTAGAGGAAATTTCAACTCAAAATGGGCTTCCTAAGGAAAATTAATAAAATAATATTTATTAATTTTGGAGGAAGAAAAGGAAAAAGTACTTTTTTGTTTGTATTTTTGACATATATCCCTGTGCTTTTACTCAAATTTTGATCGAGAGATATCGTTGGATGTGGAATTAAATTCTGCATCCAACGAGTACCCACTTGGCATACTTTTGACGGAGCCCGCTACCCAAAAAAACAAGAAATACCTGAAAAGGCATGATGATGGCTACCCCAAAAACAAGAAATACCTGAAAAACAAGCTCTCCCGATTGAAATTTGACTAAAATTACAGGGATATANTTTATGATACCTATCCCCAAATTTATATTAAAAATTTGTTTAAGACCTATACGGTATTTCAAATTTAAAGCAATTTCATTGGCTAACACATGATGACATGGAACTTGAATTAGAGTTAAAAGGCCCATTTTGAGTTGAAATTTCCTCTAATGAGTGGCGGAGTTAGTGGGATAGAAACCTCATTTTCAATTAAAATGTTGGAACTATGGAGGATATTACTATGTCATGGAATTCCCAAAGAAAAGAAAGAATCAGTGGGGCAGGTATATAATGTGTAGGAAGCTACTATAGTGGAAGAAGTACATAGAAGCATACCTCGATTATATGCAATCGTGGATAAACACCAAGCAGAGCATCGAGCAACCATGACTGAGGTTGAAGGAAAAACTAGATTGGGAAATCTAGTTGCAACCAATCTGCGAATTGGACAAAACAACCAAGATTCTTAGGAATGAGGACAGAGGATAGGTAAAGGTCTAATGGACCCTTTGTAGTCTTGAAATAATTGCCTGGAAAAATAAAAGATAGGATGCGGGAAGGGTATCCCCATCTAGTTTTAAAGATTGCACCTTGTAATTAAGTCTGCAAATTATGTTCATGTGTTTTGAACAATGTGGACACCGAGAACAGTATTGAATTTAAGGGGAAGGGGAATGTAATACCCCTGGTTGAGACCCCTTAAATTTATCATGTGTATGATGTAAATGTTAATATGCAAATTCCTATATGGCAGAACAAATATATAATTTTGACTTTATTGAAATATAAAAAATATAATATATAACTAGCTTCGGCGATGGTAGAACGCTAAAGAGATGGGGGGCATGTGAATTCAACGGGGGAGGTATAAGGGGTTGTAGATGGCCTAGGGGGTATGACTTAACCCTATTGCCACCTTGAATACCTTAGGAAATACCCTTTGTCCTAACTCTAAGCCTAAACATGTTTTTTTAAACTTAAAGCATGTTTTAAGTGTTAAGTGGAATTAAGTGGGATTAGGGGACTAAATGGGATTATGAAATGTTTTAAGTTTTAATTTAAAAAGGAAAAAGTGTGGCTCATGGGAGATCCCACGTGAATCATACTTCCTATGCATTAAACTAATGCATGCAAAAATGAAATGGTGTCCATTCCGGAGAATGGCATTGACCAGATAAAGGAGTGGCAGGTCTAAAAGGGGAAAAAATGTAGCAAGAGAAGCCAAAAGAGGCAATGGGGAAGAACAAGTCTACATTGAGGTGAACCTGAGACCTCTCAATAGACTCTATATTGTAGTGGCCACCATTTTTTTCCCTGAATAGTTTTGAAGTGTAATTGATTGTTGGTTTGTGGTCAAGGAAATGTTGAATTATAGATGAATTACTGTAGTGGAATTGATTCTTGGTTTGTGGTTAGGGAAATGGTGAATTATACATGAATTATTGTAGTGGAATTCCTAAGCAATGAGCTAATGGTTTTTCACTATGGTGCAATTGAAAAGAAACCTGAGAGGTAAGTGTATGATTTAGAATGGAATTGTTTGTAGCTTTCATTTTATTTAGTGGATACTTGTAAATATAAGTTAATTCTTGTTTATTTGTAAAAATGTGATTGTTGTCACGAAGCCACTTTCCCATTTAAAGTATGTTGCAGATTAGTTCTAATTCCTAGAAATTGTTTTCTTAATTTCTGAGTTTTATTTAATTACTGACTGGTAAAATTTTACATGATTTCCTTATTTAATTTTCTGAGTTTGGATACACAAAATCAATTTATGTATTGCTTGGTCGAATTCATGAGTATGGACAAGTGCAAGTTTAACTCTGTGATAATGCTTAGAGATTTCATGAATGCCAAATTATTTACATAAGTCAAAATCTAGAAATGGATTTTTTGTAATAATGGTTAATTTATCGGTTCATTAAATGATTTCCTAGAATAATAGTTAATTTCGAGGTTCATATTTGAAAAGTTTATTTAAATTATGTGGAAGAGAACAATGCTTAGAAAATTATATGAATGGATAAATAAATTAGAATTCCATTCATTTACTAAGTTAAATGAAATGTTTATGCAAAGTATTTCAAAAAAGTTTAAACTCTTACTTTTTCAGATAGTTGGGAGAAAGTAGTTCCTAAAATAATGAATAAAATGTTCAAATTAATTATTCAAACAATTTCTTTACCACGAAGTTCTTACTGTAGAATAAATGACTATGACCTAATTTTGTTTAATAAGTAAATTGTAAACAAAACCATGTGCTAAGACATATTTTTAGTGTTTTGCATTAAGTGGTATTGTTGGTTTGAAAACCACAGCCTGAATTTGTTTAATCAAATAAGTTTAAATGTTTATGAGGAAATTTAAGTTCAACTTTATTCATTTTTGTAAGTATCATGGGCCAATAATAAGTGGTATTTGCTTTTAATTTACAAGAAATGGAACTGTAGGGATTGTACGCAATATTCCATGAATTGAATTAATAAGTAATATGGGGTTTACCTTTCATGCAATGGAAAGTATGGAAAATGTTTTTCCTAATTAATTATGGAAGTTAATTATGGAAACTGCACTTAGCACTTAATAAGTTTTAAAGAATATGTTGGAATAATGATTTTCCTAGTCTTAATGAAATGGAAAAATACATAACTTGAAAATTTTAAGTATCTAACATTTTTTTTCCTTTGCATCACTTTCAAGAAGCATGCTAAGCATTCCTTAAGTTAGTGTTAGTGCATAGTTCTTTCTAGTAAGATTACATGAATTTTTTGGAATGTTGTATTTCCTCAACATAATAATATGGAAATAGCATAACAAGAGGAATGTCTATGTATGAAACTATAAATGTCTTTATTCCATTTAGGTAAAATACTCCGGTGCAATTCACTATGTTGTAGTTCATTATGTCATAGTTTACTCTCTCGTAGTTCATTCTATCACAGTTTACTCTCTCGTAGTTCATTCTATCACAGTTCATTTATGTCACATCTCTTGTGTCATAGTTCTTACTCAACAGTTCATGAAAAAATCTCTGAGTTCCCAATAATGCATTTTTATAAGGAAAGGTTTGGAATGTTACTTTCCAAACCATAACCTAATATGGTCTGGAAAATCCTATTTAGTAAAAATAATATAATATTTGTATTAATAAGGCTACATATTTCTGTGTTAACCTAACTATTTTACACTAGTTATATTTTTTTAAAAGAGTATGTATAAGTATTATTTAATACTTTCTTAATAGTATGGTAATCAAATAAATTGAGGCATGTCAATATAAATATTTATAAATTCCTTTGTTCAAATAAAAGTATTTTGCATGAATATTTTTGGATAAATCTATCATAAGTTATTCTATGCTTTGTTGAAATAATTATGTTTATTATGCATTTGTTAAGCATTGTTGTGCATTTCATAAAAAATGTATATGTGCTTTATGCATTTATTACAAATTATAATTATTATCAGTGAGTTCTAAATCTAGTGTAACAATGGGTGTGTTACATTTTAGAGGTCAATTAAAATGTGAGAAATCTTAGGGATTAGGGTATACAATGTGCAAATGGTGGATAGATTAGTGTGCAATGGGGAACATGTGTCTCGAGCCATAATGGGTGAGTTTTGGATGATGTGTGCTCAATGTCATAATGATCAAGGGTTATTGTGTTTTAGATATCTACTTCAATTTCTAAGGTCTTGTGGATTAAGGGTGTAGTTCAATTTGCAAGCCATGATGTGTCAAGGCTAACTATGTGGGGGTGGGTAAGTGTGGTAAATGGCCATTGCGATAATGGGTCAATCTATGCTTGAGGTTGTATTGGTAAAGGGTTTATGGGTCTATGCCATGTTTGGGATATTAGGGGTTGGGGAGACACTATGTAAGGTGTGGAAAGGGTGAGTTTGCATTGGGGTATAATGTGATGGTCTAAAGGCTCACACATGGCCCTTGATCCTTGAGACCATGGCTTAATTCATAAGAACCATCCCAAATGCACCTAACCTTGAAAGAGCCACCACAATGAACTCAAAGGACATGCATTCAATATTAAATTCATATTTGATGGCCAAGGAGCCCATACATTATGCATGAGCCTTTGAGAGAATTTTTTGTGTTATACTACCAAAAATTGTGACCTTGAACCATCACATAGTCCCCATGGACTATCCTCAATGCACTAATTCTCAAAACAATGACCACATCACTTGTAGACTAAAGATTCCCTGTGTAGGGATTGTGTGTTTCTTTGGGGTACTATGCATGAAACATGTGCCCTAGATACCATGTATATGGACTTGGACCTTGTATTTTAACCCTGGGCCATACAACAACTCCAAGAACCATCCTTGGTGTTGCAAAACTTAAAATCACCACAATATCTAACCCTTGGTACAAAGATTATCTATTATAGTGAAAGCTAAAATCGAGTCTCATGTGTGAGGGGTTCATTCTGGTTATGAGATAAAGTATGCATGCCTAGGGTCATAATGATCAAGGTTTAAAGTATTTTAACAAACTATTTCCATTTCTAGGGTCTTATGGGTCAAGGGTGTAGTGTGTGAGGGGTGGAGTAGTTTTGTATAATGGGGCATAACATGCTCACGAACCATGATGTGTCAAAGCTAAGTCTGTGGGGGTGATTAAATGTGCTTGATGGTAATTATGATACTAGGGAAATGTGTTCTTGAGGTCATACTGACAAAGGATATTAAGAATTTATTGTCATGTTTGGAATTCAAGGGGTGGGAGGGATTGATGTGCGATGGGGCATAATGTAATGGTCTAGGGGCCCACACATGGACCTTGATCCTCAAGACCGCGGCTTAATCCACAAGAACCATCTGAGGTGCACCTAACCTTTAAAAACCCACCACATTGAACTCATGGGACATGGATTCCCTATTAAATGCTTATTTGATGGCTAGGAAGCTCGTACATGGAATGCATGATCCCTTGAGAGAGTTTTTTGTGTTATAATACCACAAACCACTCAAACCATTACAAGCACCCCAAGGACCATCCTCAAAATGATAACCATATTGTTGGCCCTAGGATATTTTGAATAAAATTTTGGAGTAAGTTTTGGTGTGAATGGGGCAATGCAATGAAGTGGTCAAATGAAGCACGCCCGCAAAAGCAAGAAATACCATGTCGTAGTGGCCAGAAAGAAGGAAAGAGGAACAACCGATCATGTCAACTGAGAAGGTGATTAGAGGTAGTTAGAGTTTTGTGTCCACTTAGTGGTCCATGAG
>LPNX011086188.1:103667-146145 GCA_001517045.1 Pseudotsuga menziesii | reverse complement strand
ATATATATATATATATATATATATATATATATATATATATATATATTATAGTCACATCATACATGCATGTAGATTTATTCATAAATTATGAATCATGATTCATAATTATTTTAAACGCCTATTTGTACAGCAATAAAAAATTGCAAATTGCCAAATATATTCCTGCGTTGTTGTGAGTGGATTTTTCAGTATTAAATACATATGTATATTTTTTATGTGCACAGTTGGTAGTCAAATTATGTTCCTTGAATGCTGAACACAAAACCATAAAAATATTCATTGTAAATCAATGTAAAAATTAAAATCAATCTACCAGATTTGGACAATATTCAGTGGAATTTGAATTTGAACAGTGTTTCAAAGTGTTTGACAGAACTCTTGAACCAAACTCCATAAGTAGTTAGCAAAAAATTAGTTCAAATTTGGTGGGAGTCATTACATTTTCTCCAATGGATTGCATTTTACAGAGTCAACCGTACCTTGGGAGTACTATAAGTACCTTTTTTTTATAACAAAGAGGTACTCAATAGGTGAACCAGGTATAAGGTACAATAGAGTATGACAGGAGACGTACCTAAGAGTACCCGTACCCTACCGTGGGTATGGATACCCTGGCACATTAAATGTGCATCTAATCAATGGCCTTCAATATTTGTGTTATCCTTTTGAGTTCGGGCGCTGCACTTCGGGAAACTGAATTTTGGCCTTTAACATCCTAGGATTTTCCCTCTACACGTTTCGAACCTCTGGCTTTCAACCAGTAAATCCTTTTCAGAATCAATAATTTTTTTCCGTCAACGGATGGATTTAGTTTCTTCCATCAAGGATGCAACTGTATTCATTTTCCACATAGATCGACGTATTTTCCACTTTATCCAGGGTACCTTTGGCATTACAAAGGTGCCCAGATTCAATTCTCCTCTTTACAATTTATCTGCCTTCATTTAAAACGACAATCTATTCAATAAATTGATGACTCTACTCACAGACCCTCTATGACAGTTGAATGAACAAAACCACTTAATCTCTACATGCTTTTTTAGATCTACCATGCATGGATTAAATAATATGAAATAACAGCAAGGAATTTTAGACATCTAAAACCCCACAAATAAATTCTTAAATCAAAAGGGCAATCTCATAAAACTCCACAAATAAATTCTTAAATCAAAATGGCAATCTCATGAAATCCCAAATACAGAACACCTAGTTCAGTGTATCCAACAACAACAACAATTGCTCAAAAGATTTTACCACTCAGCGATAGATGCTTCATCCAATAGAGCTACCCTGAATCTGAGGACCGAAGTGTGAGAAGGCATCTCTCAGAATCCTCATGGAGGCTCAAGTGTGCTGAGTGCTCTTGGCAAATCACTATGTAAATATGAGCTATAAATTCCAAAGCCCTCGTTAACGAACACGAACACTAAATCACGGGCAAGACTAAACTAAGCCAAAGAACCCTATTGGGTTCAATTAAACCATAGCAGAACATTCAGTACCAGGTGTATGATAAAAATTATCCAAAAAACCTTCTTTTCGGGCAAAGTTTTGGGCCAGAAATCAAGCAGAAATTTTGATGCCCGGCTTAGTTCCACAAAAAGTTCCAGAGGCATAATTCCTTCACACCCAGGGATTTGAGTGTTCTTTGAAACCACCCAGAACCCTGAAAATGTTGAAATGACCTGGAATTATGCCCCCTGTATATTTTTTGCTTCACTGGGTTCCAACAAAAATGGAATTCCCCAAGCCATCTTGAATAAAGGATATAATACGCATCAAGTCTCGATCCACAAGTATCGATCCACAAGTATACATTTCTATCTTCATCACTAATTACTCTTTTCCGACCTCAATTCTCTGCAAGTTGCCAGTACAAAAAAAAATTAGACCAATGCCCATTGTGCCAATGGATTCCCTTTCTTTTTAATCCTCGCAACTTATCTCCCACAATAGTAGTAGAGCCAACCTCTTGCAATACCAAGGTTAAAAATGCAAAAGCTCTCTCTAAGATTTAGACTAGTTCCTATTGTGCCAGTGGATTCTCTTTCTTTCTAATCTTCGCAATTTATCTCCCACAGTAGTAGTAGAGCCAACCAGTTGCAATACCAACGTTAAAATGCAAAAGCTCTCTCCGAGAATGCAAATGGCAAAGTCTGAGCGCTCCAAAAAAGACCTCATAGAAAACATTGAAATGGAAGTCAAACCCTTTTCCCCTTCCAATGCTCTTTTTATTAGCAAGCGTGATGTGTTTGCCACTGTAAACCTATAGAGCTATGGCAGTTATGTCAGGCTAGTTCTCATGCCTCCAAATGTGAAACGGTATACCCCTCTCAGTAAATGGTGGATGCTTAACAATTAAGCATCTTGAAGCATCCTGCCAAATGCTTTTTATGAATAATTTTGAATAATGGGCCTTCACTAATCAGCTCATTTATTGTTTTGAGGATGCTTCAAAAGCTTTTTATGAATAATTTTGAATAATGGGTTTTCACTAATCAGCTCATTTATTTTTTTACATCAAAGAATAACATAATTTTCATTCAGACCCTTCCTCCATGATGGAGCTATCAAGCTTGCTTGCACAAGCTTGCACAATAATATATCTGAACTGAAGCACTCTAACATCTTCCCTATACTGAGCTGTAAAAGACCTCCCTACTCTCGATGTAATTAGTAATCTATTCCAGATTCCAACTATAACATAGATATCCAATTGTCTTTACCCTATAAGCCTGTTGAACTTAGTCAATGTGTCCTTAAAAGATAAGATAGTATAGAATACGCTTTTCTGATGACCACTAGAATGGGCTTTTGTTAAATCTTTTGCTTTTGTTTTGCATCTTCGAAAATGATCCAATGAGATAAAGGACTCATTCAAATGAATCAATTTTAATTGAACTGGAACACGTACCAGAGAGTTGCACAACTAAAAATTCCAAGAGGAAAAAAGAATAACTGCTTTTAAATAATATTCTTATTCAAAATTGCTTTAAAATTATATTGCTTCTGATCTAAAAATTCAGAATCTAAAAATTGAGAACAATACTACTATCTTTTATGGCACACAGACATTAGGATGCAGCAAATTGTAATGCTTATGAACAGTAAAAATGTTTTAGCTCAAATACAGAAACGTGGACCTCCATGAGCAGTCCCAGACCAGTTGTTCATAACAGCTTGTCTTTGTAGAATTGAATATGAAGCCTCCACCAAGGTTCATTTAACGGAAAAGTATACTCTGCAGATAATACAAAGCTATTCGTACTTATCTAGCAGTCGCAAATACAAAATTTATATACAGGTAGCAGATATAGGATCAAATAATCTACCACTTCCTGAAACAAATAATATGATTGACTAAGGCCTCACAGTGATCTAAGAAACAATGTGCGAACTTGCAGCTTACGAGTATCATGTAGCTTACCTTCTGAGTCAGCAAAGATTAGTACGTTCCCTTTTTTCAGAGTACAATAAGCCATTCCTTATTAAGAAATAGCATTATCATCTATGAAGGTTAAAGGGGATCTTCAGCAGATTGATGAGTGGATGCAGAGTAGAGACTTAGTAGTTTACCTCGTACAACAGGAAGAGACAGATCCTCTTCAGAGGAATGGGAAACTCTGGACATCTACACTTCTATATGGATGCTTTCAAGCTTGTCTATATGAACCAGGAGTTGTCTTGCAACATTGCAACTTCATTTATAACAGTAAGTTCTTCGTCATGATGATTCTTGCAGTCATTTTCTTAGATATCATTTTCAGATGACTGGAGGCGAACCTCATATGTAGTCACGCCACTATCAACAGAATATGTGAAAGCAGTATTTTCCATATCTGTCATCATTTGCAGAGGTTCCAACGTCTCAACAACATCCTTCATAAGCGGCCTCGCTTTAGGATTTTGGCTGAGGCAGTGATAGGCCAAGTTAGCAGCTTTCAGAGCTCCCTTGACAGAATACTCTCCCTCCATTCTTGGATCAAGTATCCGTAACAACTTCCTCTTCTCATTGAGAAGTGGACGAGCCCACTCAGCCAAGTTATATTCTCTGCTAGGCCTAGTCTTATCCATAGACCGTCTGCCAGTAAGGAGCTCAAGCAATACAACACCGAAGCTGTAGACATCACTTCGAGCTGTCAAATGACCTATAGACAAAAATATAGAAGACTATAAGTTAGCAGCATGTGGTGGGCCATTCACACATTCATCTAAACTGCCCAATGCCAAGTTGCTCAAACAATAATAAGAGGATCATCATGATTTCAGCTAGCTTGAAAGCTTTAGAGGCCACAGAATATATAAAGAGACATACAATGGATAGGATAGGTACATGAAATATTCAAGTCAATATTTACAGTAGAATCTAAAGTATTGCTATTCTATGAACGTACCAGTCATGACATACTCTGGAGCGGCATAACCATATGTACCCATCACGCGAGTGGAAACATGAGTCTTGTCACCTTCTGGTCCTCCTTTTGCAAGTCCAAAGTCTGAAAGCTTTGCTGCATAGTCCTTCATCAGTGAAGCAAAAAATGAGAAGGGGCTCCAATCAATCCAAAAGTGACTCTACGATGATTTTGTTTCATAACAGTATCATTGGTTCTTTCACATTTTTAATTAGATCTCAAACGTCACATTCACATTAAAAAGTTGAATGTTTCTTAAGAAACTTGCAACACTAAAGAAAAAAGTCAGTTCAAAATAGGCTAGGTTTTGGAAACACTAACTGTGTCTAGTAGTATATTGGACGTCTTGAAATCGCGATAGATAACAGGCTTTTCTGCCCCATGAAGAAAAGCAAGCCCTTTGGCAGCCCCGAGTGCAATCTTCATTCTTGTTGACCAAGGCAGAGGAACAGACATCTCTATAAACATCAAGCAAGCATTTAAAGTTAGTGATCACCCAAGCAACAGGACGGAGAATATAGATACAAGTAAGAATCTAAATGAAGGTTATATTTAGTAATGCAATGAAGTTTGATTTTTTTCACAAGAATGGGTAGTTATATATTTATAAAAAGGCTGCTAGCGAACCAAACATCGTAAAAGGTACGAATGTTTCAAAAATATTACAGTATTCCTGAGCAGAGCTTTTCAACAAAAACAACTGACCATGAAGCTTCTGCCTTCTTGAAGTGCCTAACCCTAAAAATTTCAAAACTAGTACTATACTGGCATTTAAAGTTAGTGATCACCCAAGCAACAGGACGGAGAATATAGATACAAGAAAGAATCTAAATGAAGGTTATATTTAGTAATGCAATGAAGTTTGATTTTTTTCACTAGAATGGGTAGTTATATATTTACAAAAAGGCTGCTGGCGAACCAAACATCGTAAAAGGTACGAATGTTTCAAAAATATTACAGTATTCCTGAGCAGAGCTTTTCAACAAAAACAACTGACCATGAAGCTTCTGCTTCTTGCAGTGCCTAACCCTAAAAATTTCAAAACTAGTACTATACTGCTTTACATATTTCATATTTTATTTGCCTCGTAGGAAAAGAGAAGTAAACTGCATATATGAGAAATTTAGGAGCCAAGATAATTGCCACTGTGGGTCTCTTCCATTTGATGTCCCTCTTTAATTTGCCCCTGGTCATTTTCAAGAAATGCAATAAAGTTACTAATGTGTTCAGTCACCATTTAACAGAATCGCCGAACAGGAGAATGACTTCCTACATAGTTGAAGAGCTAAACAAATTGGAGACGACAATAGAGTTAGCCTTCATGAGTCACAGTAACCTGGGTGCCATGCTACTGGTTGAATTGGCTCATAGTAATAGGGCCCATGCCAAGTGACTGTATTTAACTCCAACTAAAGGAAACTGCTTGGCAATTGCCAACAGTCAGCAAAATTCAAAAATAGCCATACAGTTTTCTGCTAAGATAGGGTTATCCAGAAAAAATTCTAACTCTCTTGGAAATGGTGACAAAGTAGATATGATGGTGCTCTCTGCCTGTCTGGGGAACTGTGATATGCATGTTCATGCTTTGGCCACTGATGTGTGATTATATGATGTATACTTTTATGTGCATTAATTTGTCAGTTGGGTCTAGCTGATGTGTGATTATATGATGTATAATTTTGTGTACATTAATTTGTCAATTGAATTTAGCTTAGGTGTTTGGGAGGAATGATTGTCATTCTTCTTACCGAGGTTTTATTTTTAGAAATAGCCTTGAGCCCTAAAAAAATCTGATATCCCTTAGAATATTCTGAAGAGTAGTGCCCAAAGATTTATAAGATATATATTCCAAAATTTACCAATTAGGATTTCAAGGAAAGAAATAACAAAAGTGCATTAATGAAATAGAAAATGCATTTTTTCATAGACAAAAAAAAACCATTAATGAAATAGAAAATGCATTTTTCCCGGACAAAAAAGCCCACAAACATCAGAGGGTTTGATCTAGGTGTCAAGGAATTGTCTTTTTAAAAACTTGGGGAGGGTTAAACTTCAGGGAATAAACTGCAGTGTAGCAGATCCCTTCCAACTGGTTCATCAGGCAACACAGTGCGGGGTCCAATCTTCTGGATGAAATTCTTCACAAGCATTAATAAAAAAGATGGGAAAAAGGTAAGAAATAATAACATACTTCGGAATAGATGATTTTCCAGACTTCCACGAGCCATATACTCATAAACCAGCAACCTGTGCTCATCTTCGCAACAGTATCCGATGAGTTTCACCAGATGGGGATGACTCAGCTGCCCTAGAAAGATGACCTCTGCCTGCAATCCAAAGAAAACAAATAAAAACATACTAAAGCTAAAATTGCAAACAAATTAAACCCTAGAAAACAATATCTTGTTTCAACAGTACTTTTTCTTAAAAATTTACCAGCCATTCTCTGTGCCCCTGGTGACCTTCCGGATCAAGGACCTTGACAGCAACTAGCTGGGCATTGAGGCCTGGCTTCATATCCTCATCAATGTTACCCTTATAAACTGTACCAAACCCTCCTTCCCCCAATACATTATCCACCCTGAAGTTTTTGGTAATTGCCTTGAGCTCATTAAATGTGAAAACATAAACATTGGAATCAGAGTTCTGTCTCAGGTCTTCGACCTCATATGAGGCTGATAATGGAGTAACTGAATTTCCTCCATTGCTTTCTGCTGGAGTTGGCTTGTGGGTTGTTGATGGGGATGGCGGGTAGGCTGATTAATGGCAAGCCATTGAAACCCAGAAACAGTAACCATGGAAAACACAGAAACAAAAACACGGTGCAGATAAATAACTTGTCTAAAATGCATGGTACAGATCTATAGTCACATGTCTGAACATAATTGTAACGATGCAGATAATGAAAGATGTAATAAAACTGAAGAATTTACATTGATATTGATGAGGCAAGCTAGTCCAAACTTACAGGATTTGTTATGAGACGAGACTCTGCTCAAAGAGCCCTGCTCTCCAGTCCAGCAGTTTCCCATTAACCCCTGCCAACAATGCATAGTTTTTTTTTTCTTTCAATCAGATTACCCTGTACTTCGTCTCAAGATTGGTGATCAAGCCTATCACCAAGCCTTGAAATCAAGGCCTGCCTTTAATGCGATCAAAAGTCAGCCCATTTACAATCAAGCTCAGGCGGAGAATAGGGGGGACTAGATTCTTATTCCATCTTTTCATTTGCGTGCATACCTCGACGTATGAACCCACTTACCTACCAAGCGTTGAGATCGTGTATTAATTTAGTATAATACGAGAGAGCATAACCACAATTGGAAACCGTGTTTGACGAAAATATTGTGTTCAAAATGGTTGTGGGGAGATTGCAATGTGTGATGATCTCAGAGAAAGTGATATACACACGGTTTGTGCTGTGTAGAATTCATTTCACGAGGGTCATCTTGGACTTTCTGTCCATTCTAGATAGTGGCCATTTTTAATTTTCATGTCTTTTTTGCACATTTCTCATTTCTGCTAAAGTCTTATCCCTTAGAGTGATGGTAGAAAATATCAACTTATTGGCAAATCCTTGTCATGAGATTTGGTTCCACATTGAAACTTTATTGATAATAATTATTCCAACATTATGAATCAACTTAACTGGATAACAATGATAATATATAACTGGTTTATGAATCATCACTATAGAAATACTCTATTAAATAGACAATGATAATATATAACTGGTTTATGAATCATCACTTAGAAATGCTTTTATAAAATAAACAGTTTTGGTTTATGAATTATAGAAATGCTATATTAAATAAACTATTTACTGAAAATTCGAAAAAGAGAAAGAACTGTTAAGTTGATATGAGTTAATTAAGTATTTTTTTATTTTAATATTATGTTTAATTTATATATAAATTATATAAAGAAAGGTTATGTTCATATAAAGAAAGGTTATATTTATTTTGTATATAAAATTATATATTTAATTATAAGCATTTTTTATTTCAATATTGTATTTATTTTGTATACAAAATTATATATATAATCATAATATGTTAGAACAATTTCTTTATTCATTATTCCATCGCTGTAGTTCTTTTGAAAAGTAGGAAATCTGCGGTGGATGTTTTTACTATTTATGTTTGAACAATATTACTATTTATATATATGACCTATTTTGTGTATATGTCCATCTATATTAATGATTTTAGAATTGAATTAAGATAAAGCTAAGGTTCTTTATCATTATTTGTGGAAATAGATATTTTGGGGGGGCAGGGTTGCATTTTATTTTCATTTGAAACAAATAATTAGTTAAGTAATGTTATTGGAGAAAACTACTTTTATAAATTGGATTTGCACCTGCAATCTAATCTGAAATGTGATGGGCTCTTAATATTTTCCTTGTTTTTTACATTTTGTTTTGTTTTTAAGTTTAGTCATTTCAATAGTTATAATGGTAATCTCATTTCTAGTATTGAAACATTGCACACACCAATTTACACCTTATTTATATACAAAATTGTAAATTGTAAATTGTAAATTCCTCCAATAATATAGGTGATAGCATTGTGTTTCTCTTGCATAAGTGATAGAATTGCATCATACATGTGATAGAATTTTGTTTCTCCACAAGCAATGTTAATTGTGTGAATTAAAGTGATAAGCTACAACTTAGGGTAATGGAGTTGTGAACACAACAAAAACACTTTTTTTTTCTCATGTAAGCCCATTGGAGTCGGAGGGTTCTGGGCAACTCATTATGCAAACGAAAAAGCATACAAAATATGTAGATCAATTTTCTGGACATCGTGGTAAGCATATAAAGTTAGAAAATCATGTGGATAGTGTGTTCAAGATTTAACCATACCATGGGAAGCACACACTAGGCATAAAATCACATTGGCACTATGTATGGATTTGTATATAGAGTGGGACACACAAGCAAGGAGCATGTTGACTTATCTATACATTATGGATTGCCTCTGAAAGTGTTGGCTATCAAACTAGACTATGAAACTATCAAGGATATCTTTAACTAGGTTAATAATGGTGGCTTGAAGGTTGTGGTTCATGTCCATGGATGGGACTTGAAAAAGCAATAAGAGAGTTGTACTACTACTCAAGTGTTGATTTCAAGTAGAAGGTTAGAGAATGAATGCCAACCTTTTGACAAAATACTTACAAGAATAGGAAGGATTCTCCTCGAACTCTTTGACAAAATATTAGCCAAATAAGCTTTGTTTAAATCATAGTTGTGTTGCAAAAATCCTCTCTGGGTTCACTATCACTTTAGTTGTAGAGAGCTCAAATTTTGTTTATATTGTGAAGGCTAAATTCCAAGATAAGGGATCTTCATTTTCCACCAAAGCCTATTTCCTCTGGTTTGTAGTTGGAGGACAAGAGCTCCCTAATTAATTACAAAATTCAAGACTCCTCTCTGTCTTGGTGTTTAAGTTTCTATGGAGAGGTTTTCTAGTAGATGTGCGGCATCTTCCTTAGCTTTTGGTTCTTTTATAGAAGCAATCCAAAATAAATGGTCTTCCCCTTGGGATCCCAAGACTCTTCAACCAATAGCCTTCATTACAACAAGATTGGATGCCTTTGTATCACTTTGACTTTAACCCTTTATAATAAGAAAAACAATAAAGAAAACTTTGGAGTAAAAGTTACATTAAAGTCAACCCTTGGGGTATATTAGATATTAGGTAATGTACATACTATGATACTATTTAACATACACAAACCCGCAAGCTCCCTCAATTATCAGGACAACAGCTACAAAATTTATTTATTCCAACACCAGTAGATTCATCGACATTGCATGTCATTCAATGGAACTGCCAAATAGAAATGGGTGATTCATACTAAGGTGGAATCAATGCAACAATAGAGAATTAATCATGGATATTGAGCACATTTAAGAAAATACAATGTCCATTATACACATAAAGTTATGCAATGGTAAACTTCAACACTTTATGGGCATTTTGTGTCAATATTAACAATAGTAAGATTTAGAATGCAACCTGAATTTCTATCTTAATTCTCATATGCATACCCTCTATCAGCACATGCATTATTCTATCTTACTCAAAGGATTATTGGCATTCACAAAAACTTTATTTAAGCACAAAAAAACACAACCATCCCAATAATGCATTCAAGCAATTGATTGTGGGCATATTGATCTTGCCAATTATCCATTACATTCAATTAATTCATAACAAATATGAATGGCAAAAATGGACATCAAACAACAAGAACAAATACTTATCTTTGAATGACCATTTCATTAAATTTGGGATAATAACAAGAGTATGATGATGATGATGATGATTAACGTCCACTCAGACCAAACTTTGGTCTATCGGACCCAAAGAAATGAAATATTTAGTTTGTTTTAAAATTGTATTTCTATGCTCAAAGAGCTTGGAGAGAAGCATCCCGAGCTCACTATAATTTTGACAAGTTAAAAGGCTAGGAAGGTCAGGATTACAACAAAGATTATGAAACTGAGATCTAATGTGGGTGTAAGCAGGGAATTCTAAGAGGAAGTGTTTTTCATCCTCAATGTTCATATTCTCGTAGAGATGGCAGATCCTTTCTACCCATGGTGTTTTAGGAACTGCCCAACGACCAATTTCACTATGAATCTCATGAGAGTTCGTTCTTATCTTGACTATATTAATTTTTTTCTTTGAACTAGTTAACACCGAGAGATACTTTTGATCTTCAACAGTAGGGTTGATGACCTCCTTATAATACCTTAATTTTCTTTTATCCTCTAAATCTTTCTCACACCACATTTTCTCCTTAAACTTAGAAGTGACAATATTTTTTATGTTATTTATATTTTGCAAAGCAACATTTTTGTCGATCTCCCAACGGTTTAACCAAGCCCTGATATCTTTATACCAACCTTGCTTGAGCCTTAGGTGGTTTTGGATGGACTTTAAAGCTAGTTTAGGAAGTCTATGGTCTCCCATGTTATTGATTTTGTGCTTGTATAGCAGGAGCCTAATCATAGCTAGGCTCTCGATAGGGGAAAGACCCACTTCTATAAGGAGAATAGGATAGGGTGTATTTCTTTTAATTTTGAGGTTATACGTTATAAAACGCTTTTGGATTTTCTCAATCTTTCTCCAGGACTCTCTAGAGATGTTGCATCCCCAAACCTCACACCCATACAAGATAACAGGAATGACTAAAGTTTCAAAGAGGAACTTCTTTTTATCCCACACCACAAGGTTTGCTTCTTTACAATTATTTTCAAGACCAAAATAAGCTTTCCAACCTCCATTAATTCTTTTCTTAATGCTATAGTTCCAGTTGAGCTTGTGATGAATATCAATTCCTAGGTATTTGTAAGAAGACACTTCCTCCAAGTTGCTATTGTCATAAACAAAATTAGCGTAAGTGTCCTTCTTGGATTTGATAATCATAATTTTTGTTTTTTCAATGTTAACAGCCATACCCATGGTAGAGCAAAAATCCTTAAGAAGTCTTAGTTGCTTATCAAGATCAGATGGACACCTTGCTAGAAGAACAATACCGTCAGCATAGAGAAGAAGGATGATGACTATTCCAGCTAAGATCGTACCAACATAGCCTGCGTCCTCTAAACAACCTTCTAGCTTATCTATGTAAATGCCAAAAAGGGTGGGGGAGAGGGGGCAACCTTGTTAAACTCCTATATTACACTTAATATTTTTCGACCACCCCTCGTTGGTCTTAAACTTAGCAATGACATTCTCGTATAACCTTATTGCGACGGCTCTCAACTTGAAAGGAACCTTTATCTCTTCTAATCTATTCCATAGGTTATTTCTAGGTACCGTATCAAAATCCTTTCTAAAGTCCACGAAGCAACAAAAGAGCTTGGATTTATCATTGCGACACTCGTCCACAATTATCCTAAGCGTAACGAGATGGTCTGTTGTAGAGTGCTACCTTCTAAAACTCGCTTGGCCTTTAGCCCGCTTACCTTCACTTTCAAGCCAAATGTTGATCTTCTTTCCAAAATAATATCGTACAACTTGGCTAAGAGAGGGATAATCATAATTGTCCGGTAATTATAAGGGTTGTTTGTATCCCCGCTTTTAAAAATAGGGATAATGAGGTTTTGAGTCCAAGGTTTAGGAAATACTTCCTTGACCGCTTGATTGAAAATCTTGTGGATGTGAGGGTTGAGGATGGGACCTCCAATTTTTAAGATTTATGCCCGGTAACCTTCGATGTCCTTAGTTTTTCCATTTGCTAGACGCTTAACCCCAAAATCTATGTCTTCTAATGAAAAAACTTCTTCCGTTGTGAGTAGGGTTTCAAAGTTATCTATACCGTTCAGGGATTCATAAAGCTTTTTAAGATAGGAATTCCAATTGTGTAAAGAAATTCTATTATTATCTTTATTTTTCTGGTTAGAATCTGCCTCCAAAATTTCTTAGGAGCCACCTTAGAGAGATGTAAGAGATTTTATTGTCTTTTACGAATATATTGCATTTTTTCCCGTTTAGTTAGGGCTTTGTATATTTTTATCTTGTGACTTTTAAGAGACTCATCAAGGGACTCCTTAATTTTTTTCCTCGCACTTTTACAATCTTTAACATACCAAGGGTTGGTTTTGCTATTTCTTTTATTACTTGAAACTTCAATTGAGAACTTGTTAATAGAATATGAGAGGGTTGTGGTAAAATTATGATAGAGGTATTCTATGTTGTCTATACTTGATAAAGGAAGAAAATTAATTTTTAATTCATTTAGAAAAATATTACTTTTATTTCTATCAAAGATCAAGTTTTTTTGGCTATGAGGATTATCTTCTATAGGATCTCTATGCATGACAAAATGGAGAGTTACAATTAAAGGTCTATGATCTGAGTCAGGCTCGTGGTCATTTAAGATGTCAAAATTTATTATTTCGTTGTATAAAGGGATATCGGAAATAACATAGTCCACCATGCTACTACCAAGCCCACGGATACAGGTCAGCTTACTAGAATTGGGCCACTTCTTTAGACCATTGCAAATTATGAGATCTTGAGCATTACAAAGCTTGGCTAGCTCAGACCCAAACAAATTATCCCCTAGATCTTCAAAGCTTCGTTTTTACCTTTCAGCTAGAGTAAGATCTTTGTCTAAACAAAGAGGATTAGGGTTGGAATGATTGCTTAGAATAATAGCTTGGTTGCTTGAAGTTTGAGCATTAAAGTAACCCATTAAGAGGATATTTCCTTCATTCCTTAGGCTATAAATATCGTTCTCTAGACCATTGTAAGGACAATTTTTATCTAAATCTTTTTTCTTATAGAAGTTAGAATTAATAGGGGAAAAATAACATATTTCTATGTAGGTTTTTTTATCATTAATGTTCGTAATCTCTATCCAAATATACCGGTTGTAAGGGTCTTTTTTATAAAGCCTAGCATGGGAGGAGATGTTCTTCCTAATGTAACAAGCTATACCCCCAATGCCTCTATGGTAGGATCGCTTGTTCCATATTGACCAAAGTACAAATCCATCTATGTTAGGGACCTTAGATTCTTCGTGCTCCCAAGTTTCAACTAACAATATAACATCAACTTCATTCGAGATCCAACTTAGCTTGGGGCCTTTGTTCCATGGAAATCCCCGACAGTTCCAAGAAAGAATCTGAAGCATGTTGAATTGTTATTTATTACTATCTTTTTGGTTTCTATCTCAGATAACGGCTTTTCTATTTCTAATTATTTCCCCTTTTCCTTCCTTCCTAGCTTCTTTTACCTTTTGAACCTCCTTTTTTAATTCTGCTTGATCTTCTGGAATGAGATCTTCATTTATGAAAATTCCAGTTCCTTTTAGACTTGAGGTTTTACTAAGTATGTCATACCTATTGTCGGTAGAGCTCACCTTTATCCGGATTAGCCTCCATTTATTCTCAGTTAATTTTCCCAACCTTGTTGCTTCTATGGGACATGTTGTTTCAATTTGTAATATATTATGTAATTATGTCTGGACAATGGCTAAAGTATCCTCGTCTACCTCCTCTTTCACACCAAAGATTACAAGGTTCAAAACCCTTTTGTTACGCTCATGGTCTATTTCTATCATTTTTTTCATTTCCTCTTTAATGGGTTTGATATCTAATTTACCTTCCACGCTATTTAGGGTGAGATTGTTATTAACTTTTTCTTCTAGTGCTTTAATCATGTCCTTCATTTTAAGAATTTATAAAGTATCATCATCTCCTAGTTGGGGTGTTTGGATCTTATCTTGGCTTTGTTTTTCTATTACTTGTAATCTAATCTCCATTGTCTCCATTTTATCCTCAAATAGTTTTATTTTATTTTCTATTTGTTTTTGTATCTTGTCTTCAAAAGATGTAAATTTGTTTTCCAATATGGCTTCTAAGTCTCTTTGTAGCTTATCTTCTCTTTCTTCTCTACATTTCTCTAATCGCTCTATATATTCATAAAAGCTCTGTAAAGTAACTGTGCTAGGTCTACCTTTGACAATCTTTGGTAGATGTGGTGAATTATTCATACTTGCAAAGAAAAAGAAATATATGAGCAGTAGATATGTATTAGAAAAAAAAGGAATGTGTGCACTTGATGTAAAGATGTTAGCAGTCACCCACAGAGGTTAATGGTAGAGCGTTTGTCTCATCAACGCATGCAAATCGCCTTCAGATTAGCCGAGGGTCGCCTTCAAATCGCATGATACTAAAAACGCTATGAATTTTCTATTCTAAAGTGTGATATTAGTGTTTCTAAGATGGGAAATTGGAATCCAAGAGTGTAAATATTAGTTTTTGAAAGTGCAAGTGTCTCACCTTTGAAGCAATGACTTCGACCTATCACTAAAGGTACTTAGAATGAAATAATCCTAAATTTAATTAAATGGTTGCTTGCTTTTGTTGAAATTCACCATGATTTCACTACAAACAAATTCTTTTCCACCCAACAACAAGCACTATGATGCAAATGCCACCCCCAAGTTATGGCTGTGAGACTACAAAAGTGAATTCCTATAAGTTGGATCTTAAATATATCACATAGCCCAATCCATAATTCTAAAACAAAGAAAAACATCATTGTAATTCCTCCAAGCACAACAACATCTTCAACTAGCAACACTCTTCCCTCTCAACCCCCACAGTGACAAGGAAAGGCCCTTCTCTACATTGTAGTCCTTAGGTAATCCCCTTTCACTCTAGTTCTTTGGTGTAGGCAAGGGAATCTCTTCTATTAGGAAACATGGATTTGTAACTATGATCAATGGTTGGCCTTTACTCCAACTGTCCCATGTAATTATGTTAATGGGTTTTCACATAAGTTCTCAAAGGGAAAATGCACAAGAATATAAAGTACAATAGAATGATGTAAGAAGAAAAAAAAAGAGAATAACGAATGAAGAATAGGATAACCTTGCAGTCCTAAAATCATAGATAATATAATCCACGTTAGAAAGAGACCATGTGCCTTAACAAAAAGTCCATGTATCCTTCACTTGGAGAACTATTTCCCAAGGTTGGTAAACATTTAATTAACATAAGGAAACAATGAAATATTATATTGTTATGCCCCTTTCTTCCCATTTCATGGAGTCATTGTTGTAAGCCCCACTTGGAGTCATATCACTCATAACCCCTATTGTATTAACTTGTAGCATTTTTTTAATATTGATTTTAATGTACCTATGTGCAAAACCAAAATACAACATAGGAATGTTACCTGTGTAGCGGATAGTTAGTGTATCATGTCATGCTTCAAACCTAAACCACATATGTATAGGCTTCTAGCTAAGCTTGATTAAACATATACATCTACATTCTAAGGTTCAAAATTTTGCTATTGCATTCCCCTCCCCATTAAATGAGCACAAGCCTTGTGCAATATTAAAATAAAAATAAAAATGGGCATGCCTCTTGCATAACATCCTCCATCACCCATGTCACCTCATTAGGATTGTAAGGTGCCCATTGGACCTTTACCTACCCAATGGATTTGTTCCAGAGCATTATGACTTTCATATTGAGGATGCAAGATGGTTTTACCTAGACATTTGCATATGGTTTCCCTTGGATCAAATCCCAATCAATGACATAGTTAGGATCGTGCACAGACTTCTTTAACAAAGATAGATGAAAGATGTCGTATGTTTTTATATTAGTAAGAAATGTAACTTATATTAAACTAATAATAATCCATTAATGGATTAAGTTCCATAATATCTCGATTCAATCTTGTCTCAACTTGCTAGTGTTAGTGAGATTTTCTTTGACCTCACTCTACGAAACAATGATCTCCAACTTTAAATCCTTTGTGCACTCTACTCTTACTCGTATAAATTTGTTTATGTATATTATGTTTCTTTCAAAATGTGTTTGATTTTGGCAACCTATTCTTCCATTTCCTTGAGAAATTCTATCCCAAGGAAAAGCCGATTGGCTAGGTTATCTAAACTTACTAAGGTGTTTCATTTTCAACCATACAAATCTTCAAATGGACTCATTCTTAATGGAGAACGATGCCCATTGTTGTATGTAAACTCCACCAAGTATAAATATTTTTCCACTTGGACATCTTGTCCATCACATACATCCATAATGTGTCTTCTATGGCCTCGTTAACTCTTTCTATTTCCCATCCCTTTATGGATGGTGTGGTGTACTCAAATTCATATTTTTGTCAAATTCCTTAAATAATTGCTTCCAAAAGTTCAAAGAGAATTTAGAATCTCTATTAGACAAATTGGCCTTGGGTATTTTGTGCAACATGGGAACTTATTTCATGTAGATATTTGTTATGTTTGTTTCCTTATGTGTGGAATTAACTTGAATAAAATGGGTAGCCTCTGTCAATTTATCACCAATGACCATGATGGAGTCATGTTTCCTCACCACTCTTAATAATCCAATGACAAAATCAATGGGCACTACCTCCCATTTCCATTCTAGCAATGTCAATGGCTACAACATAACTACTAGATGATTATATTCATCTTTAAATCATTTACGCTCCACACATACAAGGTTTGACTTTTGGATATTACATTCCCCTTCCACTTATATTGGCACTAATTTCAAAGCAATATCAAAAATAATACAAAAATGAGCATACCTCCTGCATAGTGTCTTCCAACCTTCATGTCACCTCATTAGGAATATAATGTGCCTATTGGACATTGACCTACCTAATGGCTATGTTTTGAAGTAAGGCAAATTTCCTGTCAAAGACATAATATGGTTCTATCTAGATATCTCCTTCTGATTCCGCCTGGATCAAATCCCAATCAATTGTATGGCTGGGATTATGCACATACTTATTTAAATACACGAAACACATTGTGATATTTTACATTAGCAATAAATGCAAGCCTATATGTTACTAATCCCATTCTATAAAGGACATCACAAGCTCCACAATATCTTGATTCAAGTTTGGTACATCTTCCTATCTTTAATGAGCTTTTATTTAGTCTCACTCTAAGAAACAAATTATCTCCAACTCCAAATTATTTGTGCACTCCACTTTTATCTAAATAAAAAAAAAGTATCTCATGTTCCTTTCAATTTCTACTTGATTATGGCAACATGTTCTTGCATTTCCCTAAGAAATTCGTCCCAAGTATAAATCAATTAGCTAGGTTATTCCAACTAACTAGAGTATGCATTTTCTACCATATAAAGTTTCACTTTGACTCATTCTCAATAATGCATGATGCCAATTATTATTTGCAAACTCCACCATGTATAAATTCTTTTTTCCACTTGGATGGCTTGTCCATAAATACGGGCTTAATGTGTCTTCTATGACTTGGTTAACTCTTTCTATTTTTTCATTAGTCCATGTATGGTATGATGTACTAAAATTGAGATTCATGCCAAATTTATTAAAAGACCCATTCCAAAAGTTTAAACGAAACGAACCTCTATTAGAAAAAATGGCCTTGGGTATTTTGTGCAATCTAGAAAAATCATCCATGCATATCTCTATTGTGTTTGTTTCCTTTTGTGTGGACTTAATTGGAATAAAATGGGCAACCTTTGTCAATTTATCCACTAAGTCCATGATGGAGTGTAATGTACCTTGGGGCTTGTTGGCAGGAAACACCCTTAGGAGCATTTTTTGACACAAATAATTTGAAGATTGATAATGTTCAAGCAATATTGATTCTTTTGTCTTGATAAAAAACTCATCATTGATATCTTAGGAGTGCCCTAAGAATCTTTGATTCTTAAGGCACTCCTGACAAAAACTTACTTGACTAATCGATTCGGATTGGTTGAACATTAGTAACAGCAAAATTTCAACTCTTATGATCTTAATTCTTCATTTCTGTCAATCATCAAAAGGATTATAATTACAGAAGATTAGTAGCTCCTATTTTTCCACTCATCACTCATGTTTGATTAAAATCAAATGAATGTATTAATTATTCATTCAAACTATGTACTGCATGATGTGAAAACTGTTATTTCTTATTCATGTGGAAAATTTGGTAAACCTTCATCACTTCTGAATTATTTATTTTATCTTAGTCGTCAAAAGTTTTAAGGTGAATTTAATGTGAATCTTCATGAACCCTACTATACTATATGCTCATCACTTATTTCAAATTCATGTTTTTGAAATAGGTTGGTATTATAGTTTGTGATGAAGGTCTAATTAAGTCACTTTCTAGCTTTTGACATTGGTTTGGTCACATTATTAAATTATTCTCTGATCAGTTTTGACCTTTACCCTAAGATATTACTTATATGCTAAGGTGATTATATTTTTGTGATTGAATTCGATAAATAAAGAATTAAGGTTTTGGGAATTATTGAGTCGTGTTAAAAAATGATGAATTAACCTCCATTATTACCACGTTATGAAATCACAATGAATGATAGAGTAATGGTGGAACTAAGGTTTTGGTAGTCGTGTCATTTGACGGTTGCTATCTGTCAATCCTAAATCATGCAAACATCACTTGCAATAACTCGCTTGTGTGACTCTCCTACGGCTCATTATGTTTTGGTAAGTTGTCTTCGAAACCTCTTGTTTCTGCCAACTCACGATATGATGGACTTACAGGAAGGGTTTCAGGGTTTTAATAAAATAGGGTATTTCGAAGTATTGCCGATAATTCCTATACTGTTAATGAAACGATTGCATCTTGTAATCTGTGTTTCAAAAACCATAGAGGTTTGTGTATCCGCTGCCATGGCTCCAGTGTCTAGGTTCGAACTTATTGGTGACGAATACCTGTATGCTGCTCCTGAGTGTCGAGAGATCGTTTCGAGGTATGGATGGTTGGAGTTCCTTCAGAAATTTTCTGGTTTTAATATGGCAGTTTCTAAGGCATTCGCAGAGTCTTTTGATAGGGTTTGTGCACAGGTGGGAGACGTTGAGATTAAGTTGTCTGAGAAGTTCATTTCTCAAGCTATTTGCTTGCCACAAACTGGTGAGAAGTGGTATAAAGGAAAACATATTAACAATGACCAGTGGAAAGGGTTTCTTACCCCTGCTCATCGGCAAACTTAATTCAAATCCGGCTTCCCATCCCGGTTATTAATGAAGAAGTGGAGGGCTCTTCTGGAGCTAATCACTAGGTATGTAACTTGTGAGGGTAGGATTTCTCAGATGCAATTTTATCACCTTCGGTTGCTGTTGATATTTAAGGGTTACCCTGTCAATATGCCCTTTTTCTTTTTGAACAGTTCACATAAAATGGCATCCACTTATCAGTATAATGTTGGCGACAAAAATAGGAGTTTATTCCACCATGGGTTAATTAAGATTCTTGTGTCCAGTCAGTTGGAAGAACTAGGTCAGACCTGGGATTCTTTCCTTGTGAGAAATGGGTTTGGGGTTAACGAGGAATGGCCAAAACAGAGGCCTAGGGTTCGACGTAGGTGGGTAAACAATGAAGAGGTTGAGCTTGAAGCCGAGGACTCTGGTTCTCAAGATGATTTGAGGGACGAAGGGTTTCAGCCTGATCAAACCCTAAGTCTGGACGATGTGAAAATTGAGGTGGAAACTATTGTTGAAACTCCTGCAAATAATTTTCAAGGTCGAGGAAGGAAACCCTCAACTCCTATAACCTGTCAAGACAAGATTTATTCTCATACACAGGTTAATACGAAGCAAACAAAGGCTGAAAATCAGACTAGCAGTGCTATGAGCAAACTAGCTATACGAAGAACCACACGCAATATGACAGTCGCTCTGCTTGCCAGGAGGAACTTGAGCATTGGGGATGTCTCAGTTATTGAGATGAGTGATTCTTCAGACGTTCGACCGAATCCATCTCCCATAGCCAGCTCCCATAGGCCCATCTATGTTAGATCTGAAATACGTCTCTATCTCTGCAGACAAGGTGGTTGACAATCAGCAAGTAAATCGTGAGGGTAGCCAAGAAATTGACAGAAAGCCTCACTTAACTGAAGAAGCCCAAGTAAACTTGAAAAGAGAGTCAAAAGACCAAACTGATCCAAATCCTCATGCCCAATTGATTTCTTCCCTGCAAACAGATTTAAAAGAAGCACAAGTTATTCAAACAATCGCCCTGGAAGAAATTAAGCCTTTAAAAGCTGAATTGATCACCTGGGTTGAGAAATGGGATGTGTTAAGAGGGAAAAAGTTGAAATGCAAAGAAATGATGAAAAGGATTTTGTTAAAGAATCAAAGATTGAAAAGACAGAATAGGATTAACAAGACCATGGCTGTCAGGTTCAGGGCTAAATTGAATGAAGCTAGGAGAAGTGTACCCATTCGATTCTCAGTTGAGTCGGCCTTAAAAACATGATAGTTTGTTTTTCCAGTGACTTCTAATTTTTGTCTTTTGTATCTTACATTATGCCTACAAAGGGTTTTGGATAGATTCTTACAGGTTAGTGATGTTTGGGTTCATCAGTTTCGGTTCAGTTCATGGTCTAAATAATTAAATTGAGATATCTATAGAATTAAAATTCTGTAGATATCTCGCTCATGCTTAATTGATCATCATTAAATTTTGCTAAAACAACTTTTTGTTAATATGTACAGGTGTTAAAGAAACCGTTGGGATAAAACCAGATGATGGCCTGCCTTCGTGTCTTTTGATTGTACGTGGCTACTCAATGAAGAATGTTCGGGACTTACAACTGATTTGATGCTCAGTAATTACTTCGTTCCTATTTCTAAGCTTCTGTTAGCATGGATTACCCAGTATGGTGTTACTATGATTGGGAGAGTTTAACGCTGGAACGTCTCCAGTAAGTTAAACTCTGGGCATATCTTTCTTTCCAGATGATTTTGTAACAACGTACTTGTGAAGCTGGTCATCTGTACACCGTATTTGGATATGATTAGAATCTTTCTTAAGAAATAGGATTTCTAGTTAGTCAATTGTAGTCTTTTATTTTTCCTTTATAAGCAACTTCGAAACTGAAGCAAGGGGTTGGAATCCTGAAACTTGTGATGAACAAATATTATTCTGTTTTATTTGTGTTCCTTTAGAACTTTTTTCTGAGGATTGCTATGTTTTACAGACATACTGAAGACATTAGCTAGGTCTATCAGTTATTATCATGCTGTCTTAATATTGTTTTCCTATGTTGAATTTCCTTTTCATATGTATATATCTTTATATTATATGTGGAAACACTTTTGTTAATGGATTCTGAACAAAGTACTTAGTGTTGAAGTATGGATAATTAATTGTCATATAGAAAAGTAAATGAACTTCTTCATGTTTCTTTTCTTTAGTTGATAATCATATGATTTCATACAAAGTACTGATTGTGTAAGCTGAACTTATTCATTTAACCGTTAGTACTTGGGTGTAATTTCTTTTATGCTTCAATATTATGTTAAATTTATTTCGGTTATGAGTTTTGTTTCATTTTCAAATTGATTTATGATAAAATATTATTTTATTATAAGTTGATTTAGATCTGTATCTGCTGAGAATATGTTTTCCTAACATTGCAGGCTCATAGATCAAATTTTCAAATAAAGCTTGTTATCTGATTATTAATTCCAGCTCCCATCTTTGGGATAGTCATATTGCATCTTAGGTCATTATAGATCGAGATTAGGAGCTACTATTATTTGATGTTTTAGTTTAAGATATTTATTAGCATTAGTTAGTTATTTTAATTAGATCTTTAGTTGATTTGAGTGAAGATTTGATTAAATAGAGCTTACCATATACATCCCAAGAGACTCTCTACATTGAGAGCATATTTTACAGGCAGCAGGGCCTTTAACCTGTGAAAAATAGTTATACCAAAAACATACAAGATTGCAGTAAGTCGAGTGTGTGGGCTATTTTTCAATAGTTGGCCACAGTACCCTATAGGTCACATTTATCGGCCAACAAGGCTATCAAGGGATCTGAGGGACATATAATTATATATGTAATGCTAATTAGATAATTTAATCACAACACCTTAGTTAAAAAAAATTAAATTTCATTTTTTGGGATTTAATCACAACAAAGTCCCTTTAATTACCAATAAATTCAATTCAATTCAATAACTATTCTAACATCTGATACAAGGGTTGGGAAGGATTACCAACACCTTCTAGCAACATCACATATCCATTCCAAGCCAATTCAGACATAAATTCCACCTCTAAAGGCCATTTGCTCTTAATCATGATTAACTAGTAATTAATGTTATGATTACGATACTTAATGACAATTAGAGCACAATTGACGGTGCTTAATATAATTTCATTTGTTTAAAACATAACCATTGTTTAGAAATTCCAATGGATAATCAACACCTGATAACATGTAAATCAGGCCTAATTACCATTTTCCAATTAAATAAACATAGTAATTATGAAAACGATTCCATGAGAACTAGTTAACTAGTCGTTCAATACTAACAACTAGTATTGCACAAATTAGACACGCAACCATGACAATGAGCCAAAAAATTGAACCTACATCCATTATACACATATTTAAGCATGCATGTACATCAAACTAAATTACTTTTTCATATCTAATCCGAGTACATAAACAAAGAATATTTCAAGTTCAATCAATACAACTAGTTAATAAACACTGTCAGGAATTCAATCAAACCAATCATACTGAGTTCCAAGGCCCACATAGGTGAAGGTAAAGATATGGAGAATAGAATTTTACAACACAATTAAAGCACTTTATCACACAAGCATAAAATGAACACTCGGGCATTTTTACAAACACTTCATGTGGTAAGTCTCCAAATTATGCCAAACAGGTCGATCGAAGAACTGGTTTTTGAATAAAATGTAGAAGCATAAAAGAGAAGTGTCTTAAACCATTCCAAGGTTACTCTACCATCAAAATACACATTATATAATGAACAAGGAAATAAATATCAATTCTATAGCCTAAATAGTCATTTCCTCAAACAAATTGTGCACAAAATCCCAAAAACTAGTTTCTGATTCCTTCATAAAATTTATTTGCATAAATAGATCAAATTTTGTGAGAAATTTATTCCATAGATAACTCATACGCTTCATTAAAAATTTCATGTGCATCCATTAATAAATTAGATCAGGTCAAGGTAAATTAAATAAACATGAGATAAATCACTTATCTTTTCAATGCGCAACTGGCATCATCCGGACCACATTCCACCCAACCTTTGGAACTGCCAAGACAAATCTCACTTTGACAGGACAGCCCCGAGCTGAGGCCATAGATCCATACCAGAGGTGCACTCAAGAATAGCTCAAGTATCAGTTTGAGAAGTGAAAAATATATTCCTCACCACGTACTTCCTCTTCCACCCCACTACCAGGTGCAATGGTAATCCAGACCCCCTAGGCCATCGAGATATCACCATTCACCATCTAAATTTATATGCAGGTCTAGGACAGACCCAAGTAGTGGAAAGAGAGGAACTACACCATATTTTTCTAGGATTAATGCAAACACCATTCAAGATCACAGTGCTTCAAGTGCAAAGTTTATTCACATAGTAGAGCATTCATGGTTTCCCAAGCTCTCACCATCAAAGGTATGAACTGTAACATACCAAATAGAATAATATGTAAATAAAATAATAAATTATATTAAGTAATTAATTAATTAATATTATATATGCTAAATGCAACAACGGCAGGAGAAGAGTCGTAACTCTTTACTATTATGTACTATATATGCCGAGAGACTATGTATTCATATCATGAATTCATTTTATCATTACAAGTGGCATCAGAGCGGTTTTACAATGACCTGTGGTCGAAGAAACAAAAAAAAGGTGTAAAACAACACATGGTTTTAAAGAAAACCATATATGGTTTAGAAAAGTAAAAAGCAAAGAAAAATAAAGTAAAAAGAAAGGTTAAAGAAGAAAAGAATAATGATTAAAAAAGAATATATATATATATATTATTTTTTCTTTAAAAATAATAATTATTATTATGAAAATTATATATATATAGTTACCAACAATAATTATTAATTAACTATTAATAATTATTATTATTTTTTTTTAAAAAGGAAAAAAATAAAAAATTTCTTGAAGATTTTCACAAACTAGAATCAATATGTTTCCAACAGTTAATGAAATCATGTATAGCCAGAATCCGAGAAGGATTGTTGAATCTAAACTCGAAGAAATTGAAAATAGATTCCTTAAGGAAGAGGAAACATACACAAAATTGAAAATGATCGTATTGGAAATAAAAGAAGAAATAGCCATGAAAAAAAGAAAAAAAGAACTTGTAGCAAGATCAGACCCCAAAGAGTTTACTGCTCAAACCGAGCCAATGTTGAGAGAAAAGGATGAAGAAACCTTTGAAGAAGGAGCGGTTACGGTCTCCGAAGTCTCAAGTAAAGAAGAGCAAGAAATTGGTACTGCACCTACAATAGAAGAAGAGATTACGACCCCTAAATTTTCAAATAAAGAAGAGCATGAAAGTACTACTACACCTATGATAGAAGAAGCGATTGTGAACCCTAAATTCTCAAATAAAGAAGAGCATGAAACTGCTACTACACCTATGAAAGAAGAAGCGATTATGACCCTTGAATTTTAAAGGAAAGAAGAGCAAGAAATAGCTACTGCACCTACAACAGAAGAAGCGGTTACAATCCTTGAATTTTCAAGGAAGGAAGAGTTGGAAACTACTTTTGCATCCATGACAACAAAAGTACAAAAATCAACCCATGAATTTTCAAGGGAGGAAGAGCTAGAAACTACTTTTGCATCCACGACAGCAAAAGTACGAAAACCACATACCTTGATACCTTACATACCCCCTCACACAAGGTTCGGGGCATCAGACATAAGAAATGATAAGAACCTTTGTTTGAAATACAAGACGCAAAAAACAATTCCTAGACATAAACATACACATATGCCAAAAATAAACTACCATTTGAAATACAAGATGCAAAAAGAAATTCCTAGCCATAAGCATACACATATGCCAGAAATTTGTTCTAGTTTCATTCAAGAAACAAAAAATGAATAACATTAATTGTCCAGTCTACACAACTACAAAATTGTTAAAATGGATAGCAAAACTCCAGAACAATGACAAATCGAAATCTATTCCAGGGATCCAAACCATAGCCAAGGATGCAATCAGCTGGAAGAGAATATCAATGACGAAGAAAAGAAAGATAAAAAAGACATTCATGAAGATCAGAATGTGGAAGACCAAAATGAATCTGCAAAATAGGTTGTTGTGAATGACAATAACGAAAACAAACATGTAGTTCAACATATTAATGAACCTGAAGAAGTACTAGTTGAGAATAACAAAAACAAAAACAAAGATATGAATGTGTGAGACAGGAAGAAACAGGATGTCGATAATGATTGTAAAGAGGATGAAGATATCCAACATTATAATGATGAATATAAATATCGTACCAGTAACAATTGTGAAAAAATAAATAAAAGGAAGAGGAGTATCATCATGGAAATAAAGGAAGTGGAAGTGTTCCTAACCACGATGACAAAAAAGAAGAAAACTCAGAAGATCCATCGGTCATCACTAAAGAAACCATATATCAAACAAAGAGTCACGGCATACCCATACATGCCAAAATATATAGGATCAATAGGTCAACACAACTTCATTATGTAAATATCAAAACAAAGATTCAGAAGAGGCGGCTTTTTCGAGTACCATATGATCAATGCCACAATCATGGACATTGTAGAATACAAGACTCATTGTAAAAATATCGAAAGCAAAAAAAAATTAGAAGATCCATATGAAGACCCTAAGAAATGCATGAAATATAATCATAACAATACTTCGAGGATGACCATTCCAAGGAGGGATGAATTGTAACATACCAAATAGAATAATATCTAAATAAAATAATAAATTAGATTAAGTAATTAATTAATTAATATTATATATGCTAAATGCAACAACGACATGAGAAGAGTCGTAACTATTCACTATTATGTACTATATATGCCAAGAGACTATGTATTCATATCATGAATTCATTTATCAAAATATATATTTATAAATAATAATCCAACATGTAAGGTTTTGTCCTTACATGAACAACCATAATCAACAACTATCCAAAAGAACCATGAAAAAACAATTCCAAACCAAGAATATCAAACTTGGATTTATAGACCAAAGATGATAATTCTAACTCAATGGGGTCAAACCAAACCAAGGTAATCCAACTTGAGTCAATCCAAGGGGGGTAATTGGACCACAAGAGGTTAACTCTAATCCAACCCAAGCAATTCGAATTTCAAGGAGAGTGACTCCAAGCCACTCCACCCCAGTCAAATTCATGTGTGGACACATCATACATGAAGAGGAATCAAAATTAGTGAGGTGAGGTACCACACAAGCCAAGGCATCTTACCAAAATGGAAACAAGGGGGTTACACAAGGATTTACACAGGGAATTACACAAGACTTACACAATGAGTTACACAAGTATTTACACAAGGATTTACATAATTATTTACACAACTTTGAGGTGTTAAGGATAAAAATAGTCAGTGATGGAACACTTGTGAAAATGGGAGTTACAAAACCAAGTGTATGTTAGGATTATATAATCCTCCCTTGTCCATATATAGTCTATTAGATCATTTTCCTAACTTAGGAGTCATTTGCTATATTTTGGTTCCACCATGATATTGGTGCCATTGGTGCCATTGGTGCCACTAGTGTGCCATTTGGTGCCACCAGTTCCAATCCCTAAACTTTAGGAGCCACTCCAAGTGCCACTGAAATCCTCCATCGGTTGGTTGTAGTTGGTAGGTAGTTATGCTAAGTTAATCATCAGTTACATTCAATTATATGTCTTTCAGTTGAGTTAGCGCCAGTCTTGCATGGCTGCATGGGAGTAGGTGCCATTTCTCACCTACCTCATCCGTTTAACTAGTTTAACTAATTAATAGATTGGATTAGACATGTGGAGTTAGAATAATGGTCTCTGATAGTGATGTAGACACTTCTAGTTAGCCAATCAGTTAGGATTGAGTTGGTAGATTCGAATCTTATCCACATTATTCGAATTGCCCTTATTGTAACATTGGTGTATACTACTGGAATTAATGAAGATTAATGTTGTAATTTACTAATCAATTCTTATCAGTTTTCTCTGAAATTTGTCTTGTTCAGTGTACATTTTTCATTCCATTCAACTGCAAAATTATACCTTTCAATTGCACTTATTGCCTGTAGATCAATGGTTCAATAATTTAAACAGTGTAACCTCTACAAAGGATTTACAAAACCACCAAAGGGGCTCAATTAATAAGTGGAACCCACCCAAACACCAAGGAGGGCCACTAAATCATGAATTAGGATCAATAATACCAACATAGGCTAAAATAATTAAAAGTTGGGTCTGTTGTACAATGTTTAGCTGGTTATCAACTAATAAATCCACCAAGACAAAACTATGGACCAAGATCAACAAAAAAAGTTCTAAAGTGCTAGGAATGGCCCTCACATTGTGGATCTAGGCCTCCCATACTCTTTTAGTGGTCCCTGATGTGCCAATTGTTTTCATTGATTAATTATTTACAAAATAATAATAATATCTTTAGGTCCTTAAGGACCCTTTTTTTGGCACCCTACGCCACAATAATAAGAAAGTACAAATTACATATGTTTTGGGATTAACACGCGGGGTATTACATTGAGTCATGTTGCCTCACTATTCTTGGTGAGCCAATGGTAAAATCAATAATTATTACCTCTCATTTCCATTAGGTCAATGATAATGGATATAACAAACCTATTGGATGTTTATGCTCGACTTTAACTTGCTAACACTCGATATATCTTACTATGCATTCAACATCATCTATATTGTTCATTCTTAGCCAACATTATTGTTTCCTCATCATTGCAATTGCCTTTTCATACCTAGGATGTCTAGTATATTGAACATTCTGCATTTCATTCAAGATGAATTTCCTCAACTAGCAGAAATCAAGAACATAAATGTTATTTTTGTGCAACCCCGTCATTTGTTATCTTATGCTCTCCATACTTTTATTGAAAATTATGTTGTCGCAATACTTCCTTTATTTGAAGGTAGTGTTCCTATCTCAAAAACACTTCATGAATTCCAATCTTTAAAATCTATTTTACACAACATGCATTGCAAATAATATTTTGTTTAGTGCATCAAAAAATTATGCTCTCATCCCTTATTGTGCTTAATGCCCAAATCAAAATGATGAAGAAATTTTAACGATGTTACTTGCATGGCATTCAAATTTTGTTGTCCAAGAAAATGTTTGAGACCATTAGGATTTGTTCTTGACTTGGATTTCCTTCCCATCAAATAATGCTTCCATGTTTTTAATGCATGCACTTTAGCAACAACCTCTAAATCATGTGTGACATGATTATTTTCATGATCTTTAAGCTTTCAAGACTTGTATCACACAACATGCCAATTTTGGGTAAGTATTCCACAAATACCCTTCTTCACGAGCATACGTGGACACAACAAAGCATTCATTTGTAAATGCAATTTTAAAAATTGTTGCATTGGTAAGAAATTTATTTAATTGTTGAAATCCATCTTCACACTATTGTGTCCATTCAAAATGTTTTCCTTTCTTTTGGAGAGATGTAATTAGAAATTCAATCTGAGAAAATCCCTATATTAAAATTTCTGTAATAAACACTCATGAAGGACCTCATATAAAAGACATGCTTAAGTGTAGGCCACCCCATTATAGCTTCAATTTTATTTTGGTCGATTGTTATCCCTTTCCAAGAGATTATATGTCCAAATATTGGATTTTCCTTTGAGAAATAATACTTTATTTAACATAGAATTAGAGTTCCCTTAACATCTCTGATTTTGTTAGGATTATATTATAATTTGTCATCTATTTCAATACGTTTTGGTGGAAATTGGGATTGGAATGCATTTCAAACCTTTTGGAGCCATTTTGAGGCATCAAATAACCTTTTTTGTCTAAACTATTTATAGGAGGAAGATTCCATATTCTACTCACCAAGACCTTCCAATGGTGTAAGAATCACCTCAATAGAAGCTTATATGTAAAAGTTATACTTTCAGCAAGCTTACCAACCTTGTTGACCACCTTGGTACAAGTGGATGCCACACCAACCCCATTATTCCGATGAGTGGGGGTAGCCACATATGTACTTTCATGAATATTCTAGGAGCTCCAAACCTTATTAATAATTTAGGGTTGAGGAAGTAAAAAATACACCCTAACCCTATAGGGATATCGAGCTATGTTAAATATTGGGTCATTTGGAGGAGAAGGGGTTCCATTCTTGAGCATTGTACTTGTCCCGTAACTGAGAAAAACATTTAGGAGTTGTATTTTGAAAGCATAAAAGAGATGGGAGAATATTTTGTAGCAATCATTCAAGCCACAATGTCTAAAGGTAACTCCATGGTGAGAGTCCATTTTTTTGTATGTGTATTGTGATAACTGTAACAAAGAGAGAGAAGATTGTAGATCTTACCTTATAGTTGGTTTTTCTCTCATATTGGGTTTCCTAGGATAAATCTTGTGTTTGTTGTCTGGATGGTGTGTTTATGTGCATGTTATTTCGTTTATGTTAGTTTGCATAATCTAATATTTATCCATCAAATGTTATAAGATATTGTTGAGGCATGGAAAATCGCAGGTAAGCAAGGCTACGCTACCTACAGCCTTGCATATGTCTCAATGGCATATCATTTGCCTCCCGCTCATATTTACTTGACAGAGAGCTGGTTGAAAGAAACAGCTATGGATCTGGTAGAAACAGTTAAAAGAATGATGATACCAGGGAAAAATTTCTGGACTAGGCCTTCAGGAGAGTATGATACATCTACTCTCCGGACTCCCTATAGATTTATTGCACTAATGTTGAATAGGATTTTCTGTAGAGCTCATGGAAAAAGCTTCAAAATAGGATGGATACCAATTATCTTCTATGTGGCCACTCAAGGAACCATATTTAATTGGTCAAACATAGTGTTTAATAGCCTCTCAGCATGCATATCCTCAGCCTTGGGAGGGGTGTCACAGAAGAAATCAAAGTTCTACATGAGCTCCATCTTGATTGACTGTATACTATGTACTCAGTCTTTTCCAGCCTTGAGGTGTAACTGGGATAGGGACAGGACCCCAGTATACACAGCATATAAATTGTTTTGGACTCACAAATACTATAGATACCACAGAGAAATATGTGAACACTTCATCATGCCTTTGTACACCCTAATTTTCCTGACTGAATGAACCTGCATGTCCGAAGAAGCATTTAAGGACATTGAGGAATATGGAGACTATTATTTGACTGAGGAAGGATTGTACATAAGAATGTATGGGGGTTCCAAAGCACCTTCTCTACTCCCTAAATATGCCAATGATTATGTGCTACACAAAGAGGCAGTTAGGCAGGTATATATTGATGGTGTGGGAATTTTGTTGTTCGAACATAAAAATGCAGCATATCCTGCCATACCTTTATGGCTAGGGATTTATACTATTTTCAAAGGTAAAAAAGACTACAGAATTTGTGTAGGAGTTGGAGCATTTCCATTTTGGTGAAATGAACTTTCACAGGAATGACTCCCGAAATAAGGTAGCAGATCACTGCAAGGAGGCAAGCATTCATTTTGAATATACCAACTTTTGGGACAAGTATGAGGAAACATTTAGGAGTGCAAAGAACATAACCGCCCTAAAAAAGAGATTTAAACAGAAAATCACTACTGTGGGCAGAAAGGGAAAAACTGCAGAGAAGACTAAGACCTTAGAAGAATAAGAGGCCAAAAAGAGACAAGAAGATGTTAGAAGGCTAGCACAGGAGGCAGAAAGTTGGCTGAAGAATGAAGAAGAAGAAAGAAAGCAAGCTGCAGAGGAAGTAGCAAAGAAGGAAGAGGAGGAGAGAAAGAGGAATGAAGAAGCAGAGATAAACAAAAGACAGGAAGAAAGTGAAGGTCTGAGATTAACAGGATCTCAAAAGGACCAACAGACCGCTGAGCAGGTAGATACACAGGGGGAAAGGATCACACAGATCAAGGACATGAACAATCTAACCCTGATCCCTAGGAGCCTGCTGCATCTTTTGGCAGTACACTGGGGCAAGCTTCATTTTCTGGAATGAATTTGATTCCTTTTGTGCCTATAGAAGGCGAGGAGGTACCTAACTTTAGTACTATTTTCTATGATAAGGAGAAGAAAAGGATTGTAAAAAGAACCGAGAAAAGGGTTGAAACTGGGGGACAGTAGGGTAATATGATAACAGATAAAACCATGGTGCATGGAACAGATGCAGATCCAAGATTAATAGCCAGAGATGGGTTGGCATTAACCCAAGCCACTGAAGATAATGTAGATAGGCTGATGACAAATCTTGAGCAGTCAAGAAAGAATGCAACACAATTAAAAGAAACATTGAAGAAGGAGAGGGATGAAGGTCATAAGCTGAAAAGGCAGTGAGGACATGATGAATGAAGTGAGGACTTCAAGAACAGAACTTCAGACTCTATGGGAAAATAAGGAGGCTTTAGAAGTTTCTGCAGAGAAAACGGAGAAGAATGCTCAGGATAGCTTAGCTGAATTACAAAGGCTACAGCTAGAGCATCAAGTGTTGAAAACTGAGAAATATGACCTTCAGGTATCCTATCAAACTCTAAGTGCAGGGAAGATCTAGTTGCAAAACAAGGTCATTGAGTTAGAATCAGAGAAGGCTACCACTGAAGAAAGAGAGAAACAATATCAAATGCAGGTAGCAGTTTTGGAAGAACAGAATACTTCATTGACAGCATCACTGAAAGATCCTATGGAACAGAAGATAAATGTCCAGGATTTAAAAGAACATGTGCTAACTCAAAGGAGGAAGATCCATCAGTTACAAATGTGCATTGAGGAAGAAAGATGTAAAATTTTGCAAATAGATAGCAGATTAGAAGAAATTTTGGACACTACTTTGTATTTTTCACACAGATCTCAAGACATTCTGGAGGTTCTGACAAGAAGGATGGTATAGACCGAAGCAAATAAGGAGTCTCCTACAGAGTTACTAGTTAAAC
The DNA here is from genome assembly GCA_001517045.1 of Pseudotsuga menziesii. Taxonomy (NCBI): domain Eukaryota; kingdom Viridiplantae; phylum Streptophyta; class Pinopsida; order Pinales; family Pinaceae; genus Pseudotsuga; species Pseudotsuga menziesii. The sequence goes on along the minus strand of LPNX011086188.1, from coordinate 113,245 downwards.
ACCAACAGAGTTTGAAACAAGAATATGATTTATTGGAGTTTGCAATTAATGTTGCAGAAGAATTCAAGAAAACTGTAAAGAAAACAAAGGGAGCATGTGCTGAATACTACATGAGGGTGCTTGCTACATATAATAGATGCCAGATTTTGGCAGAGAAAAGATTGGATGCAATACCAGAACATGAGTTGTTCATAGAACATCTACATAATAGATATCAAGAAGATGAGCAAGAGATCCAGTAGGTAAAGGATCTAGATGAACGAATTTTAAAGAATGCAGTGGCACATGCAGCTATGAGTATTCATCTACTAGAAGATCAGCTGCGTCTAAGTCCAGCAAGGATAGAAGGGGTAAGGAACCAGGCTGCCAAATATGAGATAAATATCCATTTTCTTGAACCTTCTGATTTTGAAGGCATAGCAGCGGAGGCCCAGGCATGGAAAAAGTTCATCAATGACCAAGCTGGCCCCTCTTCATAAAGTGTTCTATAAAATTTTGATTTAAAATGTAATATATTGTATAAATTATAAGCACATACTACAACACAAAATTTTGGAACTAAAAGGTTGGGGAAGCCCAAAAATCATCGAGGGGCAGCCCAAAGGTTTTGCTTTTTGTATAAATATAGGAGAGCTTAGATGTAGAAGGGACTTCTTTCCCAGGCAATTTTTGAGAGTATATTGTAAGAAGAACTATTTCCTTTTACTATAAAGAGTTACAAGTTTCTGCTGGAGAAAGTTTGGTGGAATGTTTCAAATGTTTGCTATGGATCAGTTGAATATGAACTATTTCGTTTTCAGCTCATCTCCATTATCTGTGAGATCATTCTAACTCATTGAATTTCTGTTCATGTTATGAATGTACTCTAGTTTATTCTGTGAAATTTCCACTGTGAGTAATGAAGGTTGTAACAATAAGCTATCTTGTTGTTCATATTTCTATTAATGTTCATGTGTTCTAAAATAAATAATAGCTATCTATAATTTTTCCTAATACATGCACAGAAATGCATTACTCATTGTTAACTGATATTTCTGCTCCCTAGGGATAGGTTAGTTAGTTATAGTTGGTTTCTTGTTGTTTGTGATTTATATGCGAGAGAGGTAAGATGAGAGGTAAGAACCTGCGCATCACATTGTGACCCTCCTCGTTATCTCTATCATTTGCATTTTTAGATAGGAAAGAGACCAAGAAACAAAAGCCAAGTTCTAGTGCCATTAACCCTTCCCAACGTTTATTTAAGATGGAGGCGAAAGTGGATATCAAGCCATAATAAGGTGAGATAAATGCTCTAAAGTTGAATCATTGGTTGCAATAATTAGAGGTATATTTTAGTAACCACAACGTAGGTGAGGAGAAGAATATTTCATTTGCTCGACTAAAATTAGAGGGCCATGAATTAACTTGTTGGGAAAGCCACACAGAGACACTTAGGCTAGAAAGTGATCTGCCATTAACTAAATGGGAGGATTTCAAAACCATCATTAAGTCCTAGTTCCACCCTATTGGATATGTAGAGGACCATTGGATCCGTTGGCATTACTTCAAGCAAATGCAAGGGTAGAGTTTACAAAATTACACCACTGAATTTAGGAAGATGACTATCATGCTAGGTATCTCACGCAAAATTCTAGATGTAAGTATATGGGGTGTCTACACAGTCATTTATGAAAAAAAGTGGTTATTTCAAGCCCAATACAATTGATGCCTATTTGCAAGCACATTTCTTGTAAAATATAGACCATAATAAAGAAACTAAGTGGTTCTAAGTAGAAAGAGAACCAAGACTCTCCCAAGGAGGGGAAGAATAAGTGGAAAGGGAAAGACAAGAAGAAGACAACCACTATACATTAGTGCAAGGATCCAAGTAACCATTGTGATCATTGCAATATCAATGGTCAGACTGAAGAAAAGCATTAGAAACTACATCCACAACTGATTCCTAAGAACTGCAAGAAGAGTGCCAAGAAGAAGAACCTTCTAGTCATGGATTCAAGCAAGCAGGTAGGGAGTAGCCCAAATGTGGATGAGAATATTGTTTGCACTTTAGTGCAGAAGGAGGTGAATTTGAGTAACCTTCATAAAAAGGAAGAGAACAAGATGTAGAAACTCTTCCATATCAAGATTCAGGTCAAGAAGATCAAGGTAGATGCTCTATTCTATTTCGGTTCACATGATAATATCATAGCATCCAATATGGTAAGAAAGCTTGGGTTGGAGGTTCATGATCATCCTAGCCCTTATCCATTAGGATGGGTAAAATAGGATAAAAATATCAAGGTCATGAAACACTGTAAGATCAAATTTGTTTTAAGTGCAAATTTTATCAATGAAGTGGAGTTAGTTGTAGTACCCCTTAACATGTGTGGTGTAGTGTTTAAAAGCCCCCACATGTACATGATGGATACAATCTTCATAAGGAGAGAAAAACAATACTACCTTATCAAGGATGGGAATCCTTTCATCATCAATGCACACAAAGGTGAATGAAAGATCTCACTACTAAAGTGTCAACCAAGCCAAAAAGTTCATTAGCTCAAGTAATAAATAGATTTTGTTTTTCTTACAAGAGAATCAATTAAGTGATGAATCCGTAACAATGGAGACATCCTTAGAGGGTGTTACTAGAGAAAAAAATGTTAATTGGAGAAGTTTCTACATACATATAAAGGAATGTTCTAGGATCCTAAAAGGATACCACCTCATAGGGAAGTAGAGTATGAGATACAGTTTTTACCTTACTCACCATTACCAAATATTGGGTTGTATATATAGTATGCTCTTGAAGTAGAAAAAGTGAAGAAGAAGTTGCAACATTTATTGGAACAAGGAATGATTCGACAAAGCACTTCACCTTGTAGTTCACCTATCATCATCGTACACAAGAAGGATGTGATGGGGAAAATATGTATCGACTACAAATATTTGAATGAGATTACACTTAAGAATCAATACCCTCTACATAGGATTAATGACTTGTTAGAATAGTTGCAACATGCCAAGTTGTAACGTCCCCGACCCTCCGATCGGCGAAGAGGACGCTACCATGGCGTTAACCATCTGGGCTACCAGCCCCATGAACATGTGCATTCATAAAATTGTTGAAATGCTGAAATAAAATGCTTTGAACTAGAACATGCATACATGATCATTTATCATACTGCGGAAGCAAACATACGTTCATACAAGTATTCTACATGTTCATCACATTCATTAACAAAAAATATGATTGCAGAAATAAAATAGACAAGATTGCTTATCTTATGAAGAACTCATTCTGCAACCAGCTACGTCGCTACAACGTTCCAACCAACCATAGGCCAGTGTTCTCCTTAATCTCTCAGCAACGTTGCCACCCCCGAGCTGGGCATGATTCTCCAAGGAATAAGGAACAAGCAGGCTTACACATAGCCAAGGATACAAAAAACACAGCCAAGCCAACACAGTTGGGTTTATCATGCCATCAACAAGGCAGCCAATCCAACATGGTCAGGTTTATCAATCCATCAAGGAGTTGGGAAAGGATAAATGTTAAGCTGGTGAGCCCATTACAGAGCCAAGAACACCTACACCAGAACTAGCCTGACTTCTAAGACACCCACACACACCCAACACAAGGAATCAGTCCCTTCTCTGCTACACAGTCCCTTAGGCCATGCATTCCCTTCCAGTGCTATTCAGGGGTTGTGGAGAAGAAAGCCAGCCCTATAGCTCTGTCTGTGTGGTTTCCAAACACACCAGGTTTATCAAGCAAACCAAGCCTCCATCCCTGCTCCCAACACAGTCCGAAGACCAACCATTGCACACATGCAATCAATCAACTGTCACAGCTTAAATAGGGAAAACGATTCCTGAGTCGTTCTTGGCCCTATCGTGGCCAAAACGACTCCCAAGCGAATCACAACAGTTCCCAAAACGTATCAGTAACACAAATTACAACATGGGGAAAAAACAACAGTCTGTCCTGGACAATGAAGCAAGCAGAAAGACTTACACAGGCCGCACTGGGAAGAGAATACAGTCTCCCAGCCTGTGCGTGAGGGAAACTTGCACCAGACACCAAAGTACAGAGGGAAAACACACCCGATTCCACTCTGTGGAAAAACGTGAATGACCACTAATAAGCGGCTCCACTCCTGGCTGCATGAGAACAACCAGAATAGATGCATGTGCGTGAAAATGAACAGACTCCCGTCCCCAAAATGTAAAGAAGGCCCCAATGAAACACACTGTAATGTAAGGGAGACCACAGCAACCCATAATCAGTCTATGAGGAAAGTATCCACCCACACCATCTGCAAAATCCGTAGAGGAAAACTGTGTGAGTAAAACTAGGAAAATCCTATGCGTGAAAATGAACAGACAATGGAGAGGATGTGCAGTAGTCGGAAGTGCGTGAGTGCTTCAGCACCGTCGTGACAAGAATGGAGTGTCCGCTGGAGTGATGGTGGTGGTTTGCTTGCCATCGTGAGGTCAACCATGCTGGTGGAATGTGCGTGTGGGAAAGGGCTGACAGTCCTACCACACTCCACTTCCAACCATAACTGCCCCAACTAACAACATAGCTTTTAATGGTGGTGGTTGGGTAAAACAAGGGAAGGTGACACACGGATTTTCTCTCATGGCTCAAGGTTTGACATCCCCCACCCTTATCCTTGTGAAAATCATGCCCCTTCTCAATTTAGTTGCCGTGAACGTAGCTGGTCGGGGTTCATTTTAATTAAAGATGCATATTTACATGATGACAAAACTTAATGTATGTTGCATGCCCCGACATNATCAATGGTGGGGCCTTGGCCTTTAGCTCCGCACCATGATCATTTACAATATATACATCATATACATCTAATGCAACAGGGTCAAAACCGGGGTGTTACAAAAGTAATTTACCAAGTTGGATCTCAAATCAAGATACCACCAGGTACATGTCAAAGAATAAGATACCTAGAATACCGCATTAAGACAAGGAAATCCTTTTGTATGAATGGTTAGTCATGTCTTTTGGTTTATGTAATGCACGAACTACATGTTTCGTAACTACACTTAGATTAATTTGTTATATTGTATTTCAATTATATATTGGTTTATATGATCTCTACCTAGGAGTAACACATTTCACATAATATGCAAGTGTTAGAGACTTTAAAAAAGCACCAACTACTAGCTAATCTCAATAAATGTGATTTTTCTCAATAACCATTGGTTTTATTTGGGGTATGTGATTGGTGGAGGGGAACTCAAGATAGATCCCACAATGATGGAGGCCCTTATAAATGGTCAGTCCCTACTAATATCACCTAAGTTAGGAGCCTTGTTGTGGCAACAAAATACCTATAGAAAATTACCACTTCATTTTCAGTGGTAGTTGTAGCACTCCATGCCATAACAACAAGTGGTAAGAGTTTCTAGTGGGGAAAGAATCATCAAAAATAATCTGGAAAGCTAAGACAAAATATTAGTCAAGCATAAGTTCTCATGTTACCTAATTTGTAAAATATTTTTGAAGTGGAGACAAATGCAAATGGGTATGCTATGGGAGCATTTTTTATACAGGAGGTATGTCAATATGATATCATTCTGAAATGTTTCATGGGGGATTCTTAAACTACCCTACCTATGATAAGGAAATATATAGTTCAAGTTGTTAAAAAGTGGAAGCACTATCTAATGGGAAAGGAAATTTGTATCAACACATATCACCAGCCACTAAAGTATTTAAAGTTATAGAGTAAGCTCCAACAAACCAAACATTACAAGTGGACGAAGTTTTTGCAATAATTTATTCTAGTCATCAAGTATAAGAAGGCCATCACTAATAAGTTGGAAGAAGAGCTTTGTGTGTGCTTTCAAGTCCACCCACTTCCAAAATTACGGATTTGGGAACTCTTATGCACATGGAACCTTTTACCTATGATGCATGGAAAGAGGGATATATAGAAGATGAGAACTTCAAGGATGTGTTTCAACAACTGCAGGGAAAAATTCATGTAGAAGAAGTTGACATTAAGGTTGACTATCATAAACATAATGGATTACTCTACAAGTTACACAAGATATATGTTCCTAAAGGTGAAAGGTTGCAACTTATCAGAGAGGCACACACCTCAAAAGTTGTAGGACATTTTGGTGTTGGGAAGATAGTTGCTAACTTACAAAGGTATGCGTATTGGCCCATAATGCAAGAATATTTAGCAAAATATTTTAGAGGATGCATACTTTGTTGTATTGACAAGCCCAATAATAGAAATAAAAATTTGTACCATCCCTTACCTATACCCACTCGACCTTGGGAAAATATTTCGATGGATTTTTTGGGTCGTTTACCAACCACTAGGAAGGGACATTACTATTTATTTGTGGTATTTGATCGATTTAGAAATATGTGCATTCTTGTGCCTTGTAAAAATATCATCAAAGGACAAGAAGCAACAAACATGTTCTTTGAGTAGGTCTAGATGACCTTTGGGATACCAAGGAGCATCATACCAAATATGGATACTATATTTCTCAGTTCCTTTTGGAATACAATTTGGGAGAATATGGACACTAACTTGAAGATATCTACAACATTCCATCCACAAATATATGGGCCTAAAAAGTTAGTCAACAAGACTTTGGTGTAGCTTTTGAGGGGTTACAATCAGAAGCTTCCAAAGACTTGGGATGAAAATATGATCTATATCCAACACTCTTCTAATAGAGTAGTCCGCACTTATACTAGTAAGTCCCCATTTCAAACTTAAGAGAAGCATCAAAAGTAAATAAATTTGTTGGAAATAGTATACAAATCCATTTGCAGTACATGACGCATTGAATAAGTTAGAGGTAAAGTATAAGGCCATGTATGATCAACACATAATCGAGAAACCATTCAAAGTAGGGGATAGATTTTGGTTATAGACGAATAAGGAAATACTACAGTGTCTTGGTAAAACAATCAAGGCTCTATGGTATGGCCCTTTTGAGGAATTGGAGAAGGTGGGAGATAATTCCTACAAACTTAGTCTTACCCCATACATGTACATTTACATAGTAATGAATGTGGAAAATGGGAAACTCTATGATCCTTCCATGTTATAACAAGAGGAGGAACAAGTCCTACCTACCATAGAAGTATTAGAACTCGATACTAAAGCAAAGTTGGTACAAGACACAATTTTGTAGAAGAGGTATAGAACTACCAAACATGGGTAGCATGACCTTTGGCGGATTGGGTTGAAAGGACGACTTCTAGGTAAAGAAAAATGGTACTCTAAGGATAAGGTAAAGGAAAATTTTCCTCATCTCATTAAGTAAGTATTTTTGGGACCAAAATTCTCCCTAAATAGGGAGGTATAATTTAGTTGGGATCATAAAAAAAATTTCCATTTATTTTAGTACATTTTGGGTGGAAACTGAGGTAATAAAACATTTGGAACTTTCGAGATCCATTTTGAGGCATAAAATAGGATATTTTGTCCAAACCATTTATTGGAGGTATGTTCCATATTCTAGACATTGAGACCTTTCCAACAATGCAACAATCGCCTCAATCAAATATTATATGTGATGCTTCCCACAAGTAAACCAACCTGGTACAAGTGGATGCCACATTATCCCCATTATTCCAATGAGTGGGTATAGCCACATGTGGACTTTCATGAATATTATGAAAGATCCAAACCTTAGTAATAATTGAGGGTTGAGGAAGTAAAATAAAAACTAATCCTATATGGCTATCGACCTATGTTAATTATCGTTCCACTAGGAGGAGAAAGGGTTCCATTATTAAGCATTGTACTTGTTTCATAATTGAGCATAACATCTAGGAGTGGTATTCTAAAAACATAAAAGAGGAGGGGGGGTATTTTGAATTAGACATTCAAGCCAGAGTGTATAAAGGTAGTTCCATATTGAGTGCACATTTCTTTGTATGTACATTTTGATAACTTCATCAAAGAGAGAGTAGAGCATAAGCTTCACCTTCTAGCTAGGTTTTCTCCTATATTGGGTTCCCCAGGATAATCTTGTGTTCACTGTGTGGATTTTGTCTTTGTTTGCTTGTTCTTTCATTTACATTAGTTTTCATATATAAGATGTATTCTTCAAATGTTATAAGATATGTTGTGAGAAATTGTTATAATGGAATATCCATGGTAGTGTTGGTGTTTTCTCTAGTATACAACATCATTCATACCTTCATTATGAATGGGGCTCAGAGAAATATATTCTATGCTAGAGTACTATTGTTGAATTGACAAGATCTAAGAAGTTTCAGGGACTTCTTAGTGGGTCTATTCAACATTAGGACTCTATGAATGAATAGACAGGAATACGAGGAGAAGAATACTATCATCACCATGAAGAAGTTTTCTTAAGAAAGGTGGAAAATCCAATAATTAATGAATAACAAGTGAGTTAACAATGAAGTGGTCAAACTAGTAAGTCGGCCCTGAAGATAAAATGAAAAGTGAAGAGAAAAAGTGCAAGTCAGCCCAGAAGTGAAATTCAAGTGATTTGAAGCGTATAAATAAGAAGCTAAACATTTCATTTTAACACATCATCCTGTCTCTCTAGTGCACAATTTTAACTAGGTATAGTGAAATATCAAGGAGAAAAAAAAATTGGGGTTACTTATCATCTCCAGAAGTTCGCCCTCTTGCTAGGGTTTCTAGTGAAGAAGTGCACACCTTCTATGCAACTGGGTTTTCTCTATGTAGCTGATGATGTTTGACATGCCCTTGTGGATTAGAGTTCTTCATGTTATGATTATTGTACTCTTATTATTGGAATGATCTTCCTAAGAAACGCTGCTCATTTTTCTCCCTATTTTCTTGCCATCTTGGATCTTGGTAGGCCTCATCAAATGTTTTTGAATTAGATCCAATCATCATGAAACACCTCTAAGGAAGAATTGGATCAGCAGCAAAGAGTGAAAATATTGCACTTTAAAACAATGGTCTTTTCCTTCTTAGATCATGTGGATCACCAACAAATCGAGTAGTTGCTTCAATGGTCTTCTCATCCCATTTAGGCCTTGGTGTTGGATCTATTGGATCAATTGAATCTGGATCAACAATGTCATCTTCATCATCAATATCAAAATATGAACTATTATATGAGGAGGATTCACTTGCTCATCTTCAAGTGGTAGAAGAGGAATTGAGCTTTCTACTGCATTTTGTAAGATGTCTTGCAAAGGACCTTCTTCAAATTGTACTCTTCTCCCAATGAAAGTCTCCATGGTGGAAGCATCCAACAATTTGTATCCCTTCATATCTTCATCATATCCAACAAAAATGCATTCATGGCTATGAGGTTGTAAGGCATTTCTCTTTTTTGGAGGAACACTGGCCCAATATTTGGAACCAAAGATTTGAAGGTGATACACGTCAGGTTTGTACCCAGTCCAAGATTCGAATGGAGTTGTGCCTTTCAAATCCTTGTGAGGAACTAAGTTTTGTATGTATGTAGCATAGTTGATGGCCTCCACCCACAACATAGGAGAGTGACTTTGAATCAAGCATGCATGTGGCCATATCGTCTAGAGATATGTTCTTGCACTCTACCAAACCATTTCGTTATGGTGTGTAAGAAAC
>LPNX011086188.1:69722-103610 GCA_001517045.1 Pseudotsuga menziesii | reverse complement strand
AAGCAACCAACAACATATCATAAAAGATAAGAACAGGAAAAGAAAAGGACAAGAGAACACCAATATACGTGGTTCACCCTAATGGGTTACATCCACGGGAAGGTATTCTTCTATTATCTCCAGAATGTTTTATCCAATCTTACAAGAGAGCAAAGCACAAATACCCCAAAGAATATAGATGATGTACAACAGTGTCACAATAGTACCACTACTACATCAAGAATACGTGATTATGTAGAGACTCACTTGACCCTATTATATACTAAGAGATGAGGAGGAATTACTCTCACATATTACATGTGGGATAGTATAATTCTCCAAAATAACATCTCTTAATACAATGCCATGGACAAATACTCTACACAAGTAAATATAACACCATATAACTATGGGTTAAATGTATTACTCTTTTACATAAGATTGTAGACAACTTCCGACATAATACAAAGACATTATTACCTTCCAAGGAATATAATATATTCCAACACTCCCCCTTAATAATGGTTGGGAGAAGGGCCCACACTAACACTAAGGAAGGAAGGAGTCATTACTGCTCTCAAGAATACATGATTATGTAGAGACTCACTTGACCCTATTATATACTAAGAGATGAGGAGGAATTACTCTCACATATTGCATGTAGGATAATATAATTCTCCAAAATAACATCTCTTATTACAATACCATAGACAAATACTCTACACAAGTAAATACAACACCATATTACTATAGGTTAAATGTATTACTCTTTTACATAAGATTGTAGACAACTTTCCACATAATACAAAGACATTATTACCTTCTAAGGAATATAATATATTCCAACAGAAACAGTGTGTTGCATTTGGACGCCTGCAATAGCACAAAAACTCCTTTTTCACATAATCCCTTCCATTGTCAATGCAAAGCACCTTGATCTTATTTCCATAAATATTTTCAACAGAAGCCTTAAAAACTTTTAAAAAAGCATACACTTCTGATGTGAACTTGAAAAAATAGACCCAATAATATCTTGAGTAATTATCTACGAATGTCAAAAAATATCTAGCATTACTCAATGAAGGATTAAGAAGGGGTCCAATGATTTCAATGCAAATCAATTCGAGAGGTAAGGAAGCTCTCCATGTCTTGCCTTTCTCAAACTTGTGCTCTGGATGTTTTCCAAGCATGCAACCTTGACAGATGTCACTTGACAATTTAATGGTTGGAAAACCATCAACCATACACTGCTCGTGCAATTCTTGTAGATATATGTAGTTGAGGTGACCAAACTGTTATAATTTTAAGATAGAAATATCATTTTCATCTCTTTAATTGCAATATATACAAGTAAGGATCACTGAAAGAATAACCATGCACAGAAACACAAGAACACAAAGAATTTATCCTGGGAAACCATTCAAAGGAGAAAACCCAACAACCTTTCTTACTCAGAGATTACAGTCCAAAATACTAGTACAATCATATATAAGAGTGATCTATAATAAGAGAGAGATCACATAGAGGAATAAACCAAAGAAGTAACCCCCCAAAAAATAGTCTTCTCCAACCCTGGAGCGAACTTCTTTTTTGGTTGAGCGAACTTGCTTGAGTGAGAAATGAATGTGGAACCTACTCGTTTCCTCAACTAGGGCTGAATTGTCTTTAGGCAATAAAAATTTGTTTATTTGATTTCTTTCTGGGTTGACTTAACTAGTGAGGATACCTCACGTAAATACAAACATCAACACTCCGTCTTAGCTAAGGAGGTATCATCACGCTAGAACACATTTGGATTTCATCTAATCATCACAGCCAGTGTTGTACATCTCGTCATCAAAAGAAATCTCTATTACAATCCACATAGAACAATGAGGAGTTCAACAAGAACTTATATCGTTCCACATAGAACCACAATCCACACAGGACAAGGAGTCCGCATAACTTATATCGGTCCACAGAGAACCACATTCCACATAAGACAAGAAGTCCACAAAGAACTCAGGAGTTCACAAAAAACTCATATCAATCCACACACTACCACAAGAAGTACGATCAGTCGTCAATACATGGTGGGATCTATCAAATCTAAATGGAATCAAAATCAAGAAGACACTTCTTCCAAGCTCTTTATTGATCTCAACTTGAAGAGAGGCTATACTCCCTAGGAAGAAACTTCTTCCAATTTACCAGTCATTACAATTGAAAGGAGGTTATGACTACAACTAGTCCACCCCTCTAGGACCATACTCCACATATGAGCACTCTCCACATAGGAGAACATCCCACATAGGGATCCACTCCACAAAGGATTACTCTCCACATAGGATAACATCCTACATAGGGACTATCCCACATAGGGATCCACTCCATAAAAAGTACTCTCCACACATAACAACATCCCACACAGGGATCATCCCACAAAGGAATCCACTCCACAAATGAGTACTCTCCACACAGGGATCCACTCCACAAAGGATTCAGGCACAATTATTGTGCCACATCAACACTCACAATAGTCATCAATCTCCCTTCTTGAGGAAGGGAATATCCACCACTCCAATTCTTTCACAAAAGTATGCAAACTTCACTTTAAGAAAAGGCTTGGTAAGGACATCTACAATCTGCTCATCTATGGAGATATACTGGAGCTTCACTACTCCCTTTTGAACTATGTACTTGATGTTGTGATATTTGATCTCAATATGTTTGGACCCGTTATGAAACATAGGGTTCTTGAGAGATTTACACAACTCTAGTTATCACAAACTATCATTGTTACATCAAGCTCATAATCATACAAATATGCAAGCAATTTTCGAAGGCATACTGCTTCCTTACTAGCTGCGCTGGCTACAATGTAATATGTCTTTGTTGTACTGAGTGCCACATAATTCTATTTCTTTCTGAAACCAAGAAATCATAATTGATCCCAAGCTAAAACAACACCTAGAGGTGCTCTTTTCTATCAACTACACTCCAAGCCCAATCTAAATTGATAAAGCATATCAAATTCACTCTATCACTTGAGGTATATCTCAATCCATAACTAACTATATCGCGAAGATATCTTAGCACATGCTTAGTTGTTGTCTAATGTACTTGTCTTGGCTCGACCATGTGTTGACTCAATGCATTCACTGCATAACAGATATTTGGCCCAGTATTAACCAGGTGCAACAAGGAACCAATCAAGTAGTGGTACATGGTCGAATCCACTAAATCTGAAGATAAGGAAGAATCATGTAACTTCTTCATATTTCCCTCCATATGTGTAGCCATGGACTTATAGTCCATCATGCCAAATCTACGCAATATCTCAATGGTATACTTCCCTTGTCCAAGGAATATATCATGATAAATTCCATGCCACACCTCTAAACCCAAGAAATAATACATCAACCCCAGGCCTTTCATCTTAAATCCACGAGTTAACTTCCTCTCGTCCCCTATGAGAAAGAGATCATCAACATAAACTACTAGAATCAAGGGACAAAAATAGAGAGCTCAATCATCCTCCTCTTGGTCACAAGGAATGCTCTAACCACTTCTAGAGTTTGCCATGATTCTAACTAAAGGATAAGTGATCCTCGTGATTATCGAGGAAATAAACATCTATAGTAGAGAAACCAATATTTTTTTGATCCTCCTACTCCCAATCGTCAATCTCCATATGGTATCCTCTATGACTAAATGTACTAGATCCATTTATATATGTGGTCACTATTGAATAGTCATCACTTGTTTATCAAGCATCACATCCATTTTAGTTGCTCCCTCTGTGATGGAAGCCATCATGATACTTGATCTAGAGCCTTTCCTAAGGGCCATGCTCCTAGAAACTTCCTACTTCTGATCATCTTGCTCTTTCGAACACTGAATATCAATGGGGTAATATACATATCCATCACTTGTCCTCTAGAAAAAGTCACATCATCCTTCTCTTTGTAGGCCATAGTATATGGTATTTCCCTACAAGTCAAATTCAATCAGATAGTCAGCAACATTGCATAATCATAAAATTCAATCAAATCGTATTGAAATTTCAATGCAATAGTTAAAACAGTTATGTAAGCATCAATGCTTCAACAAAACATCCATCCATATTTCAAACACGCTTGGTAGCTATCTTGATGCCTTCCATATCCACTAGAACACACTATTGAGAGCATGCACAACTCTCAGCATGTTAGCAAACATGTTTCATCCTAAACTAGCTCCATCAAGGGCTCATGGGATATTGTGTAGCATTATAGGCTACTTACTAAATTATATACATAGCATGCACTTCATGAGCCTACTGCTCATCAATACATAAAAAAAAAAATAACTATATCATACGGTCATCAAGCTATATTATGACACACTTCATGATTCTAGGAATACAAATCTGCATACAACTATTATGAAAATATGTTAAAAACATTCAGATCTACACTTCAAGGGAGAATAATGACAAATGATAGTCCAAATATAGATACTTATCTTTTGTTGTTTGTTGAGAATCTTGAAACGATACTTGTCCCAACTCCTCTCGTGTATGAAAATATGTTAAAAACATTCAGATATACACTTCAAGGGAGAATAATGACAAATGATAGTCCAAATATAGATACTTATCTTTTGTTGTTTGTTGAGAATCTTGAAACGATACTTGTCCCAACTCCTCTCGTGTTAGACTGGTCAAACTACCAAATCTGGTCAAATGTATAGAAATGTAGTCAACTTGCCCAAGAGAAGCTCTCCTGAATTGTTGTATTCACTCCATCCACAATATTTTATTTGCTTATATGTTTTCTCATTGGAATTTTGTAAGATGTCACCTTCATAACTAGTCCCAACAACATTCATCACTTAAAGACGAAATATGATACTAGATGTAATGGCAACAACTACTTTATTATAAATTGCATAAGTCATCTTGAAACCCAACTCCCTAATGGAAATCACATCTGCATTAGTTTTTGATTCATCATTCTCATTTTCCACAGTCCCTCCATCATCAAGCTTTCCTTCATTCAGTGGCATAAATAGATCATTGTTCTCTTCTTTCCACGTTTTCTCATCTTCCTCGTGCAAAAATGAGACTTTGTCAAGTCCAAGAAATATTTTTTTAAGCTCTCAATTTGTTAACAAAAGTAAGTTACATGCAGAAGTATTCTAGCCAAAGTATCTCTAACTTGGAGCATGCACGTATTCCATTTAGCATAAGAGAACATGCAACATTTACATTCAAGTTATGTTCAAACTTCAAACTCCCATGCTGCAGCATAAATCCAAGGGCCCGTGAACATTTGGATGAAAAAAACCTTAGCACTTTCAATTTCCGTAGTCCACCAATGGGATCAGGGCACAATAACAATCCCACTTAGAGGTCGACACTTTCAGCACATAGATCCAAACCCATCAATTAAGAGAAAGGCCACTCAGGACCCTATCTCTGTGTAATATGGGACCGCCCATGATTCCATGCTCTATTTGATGAAGGGCACATCACTTTACACGTTGAACAGGATGGTGGTTTCATGCCATGGCCCTGCAACCGAACCCTGAAGTCAATCACCGGATGGCATACCACATATTATTTAACAAAATCGAGCGCTCCCTACATGGAGAGTTCCCACGTAACAATGAAAATATTTATACAGGCGGCTCCAAAGAACGAGTTTGACCACCGGTAACACACCATTATTACGCACAACAATGGCTCTAGATCCCGGCACCTTTTAAACAATTTATCAATTTATAGTCAATGGAGAAGTTTCAAATGCTGTGAACCACTCGGATATTAGGATAGGGACATCATATAGAACCTTCAACGACAAAATATTCAAGGGTGACTGCAAGGTAAGCTGGAGTAGCCCCTTCGGCATACTTTCTGTGACCCGCCACCTGAGATTCGATACTACATTATGATTTCTCTATACCATAGGTCTCTCTCGAGTCTAAACCTAATTAGCTCTAATACCATGTTAGAATAAGATAGTAATATAATTTTAATTTTTTTAATTGCAATATATACAAGTAAGGATCATTAAAAGAATAACCTTCCAGAGAAACATAAGAATACAAAGAATTTATCATGGGAGAGCCTTCAAAGGAGAAAAACCAAGAACATTTTTCTTACTCAAAGATTATAACCCAAAATACTAGTACAATCGTATATAAGAGTGATCTATACCAAGAGAGAGATCACATAGAGGAATAATCCAAAGAAGTAAACCCCCAAAAAATAGTTTTCTTCAACCCTTGAGTGAACTTCTTCCTTGCTTGAGTGAGAAATGAATGTGGCTTCACCTTTATTTATACTAATCTTTTGTTGGCTTCTTCAACTCGTGGAGCCGACTTGTTTCCTTAACCAGGGCCGACTTGTCTTAGGCAATATAAAATTCTTTATTCGATTTGTTTTATGGGTTGACTTGTTTCAGTGGTCATCTGTGGTCATCAATGCTCATATCAGCCCAGAATGCATGAAATCAAGGAAAGTGCTCTGATTTAACTGATGGTAGGTGGTCCTAAATTTAAGGGGGCTTCCTAAAATTTAGGACACTAACTGAACACGTCTTAAAATCATGGAGACTAGCTCAACATGCCCTAAAATCATGGAAGAGAGTGCATATGTTGATAATGAGGGAAAAAATGACAAAACCAAAGTTCAAAATAATCAAAATCATGAGGGCTATGCATTAGGAAGTCAATAAACATGATCTATGCATTAGGGAAAACAAATAATGCTTTATGCATAATGTCTAGATGGATAATATATCCCAACAAACCATAAGGACAAGGAGATGTGGTAGAAGATGTTCTCTCTTGAATGTTTAAAAAAGAAGGTTCCAGCTTTTCCCTCTCCTTCACTGTAGTAGAATGGTTGAATGGCATCAGTAATGAATGGTTGACAGATCCCA
Source organism: Pseudotsuga menziesii (assembly GCA_001517045.1). NCBI lineage: Eukaryota > Viridiplantae > Streptophyta > Pinopsida > Pinales > Pinaceae > Pseudotsuga > Pseudotsuga menziesii. The sequence goes on along the minus strand of LPNX011086188.1, from coordinate 96,723 downwards.
TGCTCACTACCATGATCCAACAACTTCAACAAGAACCCATGCATATCTAGGCTACACTCAGCATAATTATGACTTTCTTTATAAAGGACATCTATATTTGCAAAAGAATTCAACATTGAAATCACAAGTGTTATCTGAGCTACATTCATCCCCCACAACCTATCATTCAAAATTTCCTAAAACATATGAAATGATCATTTTATAAGAAGGCATGAAGAAAGTCATCCACACTTTTGTGGTAGAATGTGACACTTTTCAAAAGCATAAATATGAGACAATGAAACCTCCATGTGAACTTCCAAATCTTCCGATGTCAACTGGAGTATGCACTAACATTTCTATGGATTTCGTTGTGGGTTGACCAAAATCTAGCGATAAGTCTGTAATAATGGTTGTGGTTTATCATCTTTCCAGATATGCTCATTTTTGTGCCTTGCAACACCCTTTCAAAGCCTCTATTTTATCTCAAGTCTTCATAGATAATATCTTCAAACTCCATGGTATGACCTAGTCTATTGTCACAAATTGTACCCCACCTTCACTAGTTATGTATGTCAAGAATTGTTTCATCTCTAGGGAACTCAACTGAATCATAGCACTGCCCATCACTCCCAAATTGATGGTCAAATTGAAGTCGTAAACAAGACTACATGGAAGTGTATTTGCGGTGCTTTACTTCAAAGTGGTAATCCAAATGAGGTCAATGGTTACCTTTAATAAAATGGTTGTATAATAGAGCTTATCATACTACCACTAAAATGGCTACCTTTGAAGTTGTTTATGGCCAAAATCACCCCTCAATACTATCCTGCTTACCATCAATCTCTAAGGTACATGAGGTTAACAAAACACTCATATCTTGAGCTAACATTCTCTGCACTCTTAAGGATAATCTTGTAATGAATCAGAATAGTATGAAGCACATGCTAGTCAACAGCGTTTAGAATGCCATTTTGCAGACCTCACTTAAGACCAACCACCACCGAAAGCTTTCTCTCAAGTTTTATGGGCCCAATAAGGTCCTCAAATGTGTGTGCTCTATGGCTTACAAATTGGATCTACCTAATATCTCCAAGATTCATCTTACCTTTCATGTCTCTTGCTTCAAGAAAGTGTCCAGTCCTCATTGTTATATTCAAACTAGCCTTCCAAAATTGGATGAAGAAGGTTCCATTTGGTTGTAGCCCGAGAGCATTCTCAACAAACAACATCATCCTCACAAGCACACCATCTAAGTGGTTTTAATCCAATGGAAAGATACCCATCTTGAGGATGCTACATGGGAACCACCATAGATGCTTCAACAATTTTCAGATCTCCAACCTTTAAGGACAATGTTGTCTTTAAGGAGGAGGGCATGTTAGGGTCCTACCCTAAACCCCCTTAAATAAATAGTCTATTTTGTAATGAGGCCATCTATATTACATATAAGGCCCTTAAAGTAGATATAGGGTGAAAGAAAAATTTATAAGACTTTACTAGAAGGTTTTGCCTACTAGAAAGTTCATTCACTAAGAACGCTTACTAGAAGGTTATGCCTGCTAGAAACTATATAGAGTAGAAGTAATGTAATAAGATGTCTTGTGAAGTATATTGTAATTGGAGCTATGCTCATTTCAAGGTTGTCCACTCGAAAAGGCAAGTGAACATTGTTTTTCCATCAATAAAGGTACTGCTATTGCAATATTTGGTTATCTCCAATTGTCTATTGTTCTAATTATTCTAACATCTTTCATTCTTAAATCTTACTTTGTTTTCTTATTTCTGCCTTGAATTTCTTGTTCTGCTATTAACAAATTTCCACTAAGAAACAAAGTGGATAAGGTGTTCTTGTTGAATTTCTTGTTCTTATTTCTGCCTTAGATTACCTAAAAAGAATAGCAGATGTCATGGCACCATTAGAGAATTTATTCTAAGAGAACTAAGGCATATATGCATGTACCACACCACGGGGGTGGACTCCATTACAAAAGGCAAACAATTGTCTTACAAAGTATTTAATAAAAGTGGGCACACATATTTTGGGAAAATAGAAAGGGGTTCTCTCAGAACCAACAAATAAATCTATAAAACATTGCTGTTAATCTTCAATATGAGCAAAACCATGTGCTAGAGTTGTAGGTTCAAATGCAGACTTGCCATCGGTCTCAACAGCCATGAGAAAGAGGCTTTTTAAATTCTATGCCTTCTTTAAAATCTTGAAATGCCGTGGGTAGCTGATTGTTGCGGCTTCTACGTAACTGTTCCTCAAAATGCTCAATGTTCAAACTCACTTCTATAAATTTGCATATATTTTAGGGCCATGCAATAAAAACAAACAATCTCGATATACCAATGGAAAAGTAGCACTGACTGAAAAGTCCAAATAGTAAATTTTTATGCCTATATATCAATATTAAAATCTTCGGATAAAATGACATAGAATTGATTCCTTGAATCTTTCAAGGAAAATAATTCCGTTCTCGCCAACAGTTAATCTTTTGAATTGTTGATAGATTGTTTAGTAAAGCAAAAGAAAAAAGGAATTTAAAGGTTGACGAGAAGCGATGGATATCGACATAACTCTTGGTTAACTTGGAGATATGACTGAGCAGTCCAAATAGGAAACGGTAACACCAATATCAATTAAAATCTTCTGATAAAATGACATACTATTGGTTCCCTGAATCTCTCAAAAAATACAATTCCTGTGGTCGCCAATAGTTCATCTTTTGAAACGTTGAGAGATTGTTTAGTGAAGCAAAAGAAAAAAGGAATTTAAAGGTATGGCGACAAGAAGAGGATATTGACTTTAGACTTACTTAACTTTGAGATATTGTTGTCACATTTCTGACGACTCCAACCGTAAGCCTTTACATAGAAGTGTTAAATAAATGGCCATAATAAAACACTATGCTTTTGTTTAAAATAAAATTCAAAATTACAAAAATGAAGCTGCACCTTTAAAGGAGAAGGAGAAGGGAAAGGAAAAAACGAGGCCATAATTTCTCCAGCTTTTTAATTTGACCATGTTGGAAAAAAAATTGCTCAGAAAAATTGTCAAACTGTGACAAACATCTTTATACAAATCCCGCATGGCTGTTATATAGAAGTGAACAAACCTCATCGAGAGCATTCTCTCTCTCTTCTTTAGTTAGTAATTTCCTATGAAAAAATTCAATTTTATATGATACGAAATGTTAGCTATTGTGAAAATTAAATGTGTTCATTAGAAAGATTGTACAAGCTTGCATTTCAGCCCTTTCTGCGGGAGTACATTTCTTATAGCATAAAAACATATTTATTTCATCCTCAAAACTCTAGAAATACATTAGCTATTTCCTGAGAAATCCAGGAATGCCAAGTTCCGCGCAGGGGTGATATACATGATACACTGACGAGAAAAATATGCAGGGTCAAATAGTTGCAGAGAAACCTAATGCACTGACTGCTGACGCAAGATGAGCAATAGATTTCCCCCTTGCTTGCCGATTGTGGCCTTCCCAAGCCAGGCATTGTTCTACGGCTTTATGCCAATCTTGAACAACCATGTCCTTTCCATGATACAAATGTTCAGAATGGTGAATTTTTCCTGAAAAGTTCTTGCAATACATGAAATTGAGAGATTCCGCATGCAAGATATCCCGCAGAACTGATGTACTAAGTGCACGGACATGAGCACTGGAATGTGATAGACATTGAACAGTAGCAGGCAACCGATACTGCGTATACAGAATTCCATAAAGGGTTCAAAATAGATATTGTAGGTACCCAAAAAATTATATATCCATTAAGTAATATATATGGGATTACCTTCAATAGGTTCCATAGCCCTTCTGCCATTGCCTTGCCTAGAATCCCCCAACCTAAGGAAAGCTGCGCTGCCATCGCCATTGCTTCTAACAGCTGTTCACGTTTCACTCCAACGTTAGAGATGAACGAGACCTTAAAGAAACACCGACAACAAATCTAACCAAATCATGTACTTCAAATTAAAATCAAGAAATAGCATGCTTATTACTTTTGGCATGTGAAATAGGAGAGGATATAGTTTGACAGTCAGAACAATGATTTTATGCTTTTTTCCGTTTCGATACTTTCAATTATCATAAAAAATGTTTTGAGCAAACGAGCTCTGTATCACATTCGCTAAATATAAACTCATAAAAATTCCCAGCGGCCACACCATAAAGTATCTGACATATGCATCCTAATAAACTAAATGAAAAGATGGCATACCTCTAATTGTGGTGTTGTACATGCTTCTCCATCAACAAGCATGCCATCTGTTGCTCGCACGAGGAGATCTGATGCATTAGCCAATACCATCAAGGCTTCTGGAGCATTATGACACCTCAGAAGTTCAGCAAGAAGACTTACGATCCGCTGGTTTAATCTCCATATTTGTTGACCTTGGGTATCATCTCTCGCAACCCAAGGCTGCAAATCTCTTTCTGCCTGTCCATTCATACTGAAGAGATCTTTCACAACTATCTACTTCGATAATATACATTTCTAATAGAGAGCAAAGTACATAACAATCTTTAAACACTTGACACATGCAATTAAGAGCAAAGCAACCCCCTTGAGCTTTCAGAGGGAGGCTCTGAAGAAGATATATTTCAATCACACAAAACAAGTTTTGATGCAAAGTCAAGCATACAGTTAGAACACGGAGAGCTACCCCTCATGTTGCAGACGAAAACTTTTTGAAAACTTAATCACCCATAAATATGAAAAAAATTATCAATAGCCTAATCTGCGGTCATTAATTTTCATAAGGAATTAAAAATTCACATGATGCTTTCTGAACAAAGAGAGCATCTACATAGCATGGTCAACTATTTTCCACACCTGAACAACGATAGCAGTTGCGGCTTTCGCAGGAGAAGCCAGTACAATATTGCAAAGAGCGTCAACGACCTGACCCATTTGAAGAAAAAAATAGTTAGTTGAAATCTATAACAGCGGGTTAGAATTTAAATTCAGATGTCGACCAAAATATTATATCTTAAAATATTCCAGATGTCTAAAATAACAGAAAGAAAATTAGAATGAAATTCGGCAATATAAAGACATAACCTGTTTTGAACATTAACTTGCAAGGAAACTAAAACAGATTATAACACCAAAAAACTAGAAACAGTAATCAATTCATAAAATCAACCAACAATATCAGACTAGGCAGCACTGTTAATCGGCCAAGGTAAAGCTATTGAAAGTTATATTTCACAATCGCAATTAGACAATGACGTTCTAAAATAAGCTATAGAGCGATGTTATAGAGAACATGCAAGGCTTGAAATAAAATCCTCTTCAGGCAAGAAGTCATTCAGGCAACTAAAAGAGTATTAACTATATTTAAAGATTGGAATGTTATAATAACTGGAATTTATCATAGAGATACGAAGAAAATTATTGGAATTAATTTATACTCTGAACAGACCAAAGCTTAAAGCAAGTTACATTCAATGTGACAATTGCGTGGATGCATCAATTGTTAGTATGACAACTCTAAATAGATAAATACTAACTAAACTTAAAGAACATCTGAACTGTCGACCTGAGATCTGTTGAATTTTAGCATTGGCATATATTCTTTAAAATTTTGCAGACTGTAAGATAACAATAAGACAACTGCAGTAGATAAATCAAAACATCACACACATGAACACAAGATGTTTTTCACGGGGAAATCTTTAAAGGACAAAAACCCCAAAAGCATTAGTAATTCATCCCTTGAATGAGATGACTGAGTTTTTCAATCTCAGAATTCTGAGATGAATGTTCTTCAATAATTTTCAAACCCTAGCAGGCTTGATCAATTTACAAACCCCAGCACAATTTACCAATAATTTGTCAGCAAGACAAAAATACTGAATTAGGGCTTCATGCCGAGATTCTCTCTCAACTGCCCAGCTGTGTTGCTGCAGCCCAGAATTCTGTAAATGGCTGCCCAAGAATCTTATTCAGCCTGCCCAGAATTCTTTCTCTGCTGCCCATGAATGTAGACTGCTGCCCGAGGATGACAAAGTCTGCCCGAAGTTGCAGGCAGGCTGCCTGTGAGCCTGTCCTTCTGCCCGAGGGTTTCACTGGTGCTGCCCAGACCTTCTGGCTGCTGCCCAGGCCTTCTTCCCTATGCCCGGAAGTCCTTCCCTGCTGCCTGAGCCCAGATTAGGGCTTCCCAGAATCTGCAAAAACTGCCTGAACTGTAAACGGGCTGCCCAGAGTGGTAAACAATCTGCCCAGAATAGTTAACATGCTGCCCGGAAGAGTATACAGGTTGCCCGTGAAGAAACAGTGCTGCCCGTCAGTTCTGTGGGCAGTTTAGTGCTGCCAGAGACTGCCCAAGGGTTCCTTCTTGCTGCCTGTGAGTGTTTTGAGCCTGCTCGTGAACTGTCTGTCCAAGAGGTGTCTGCCCTAGCCCTGCCCTTCTGCTGGCCGTGAAAGAGAGGAAGAATACCCTAGCTGTTTAGGGTTTGATGCTGTTAGTTGTTGACGAAGGATGGAGATGCCCTAGCTGGAAAAGACTCCATGCTAGGGCATAAACCATAAACAAAGATCTTCTCTCTCTTCCAGGGAAAATCATCTAAGGAGCAGCTGAACAATGATGATAAGTGTGTGTGGAAATGAATTGAAGTTGAACTTCTTTTATAGCCTTTTAGTCACTTGGATGTGGACCAAAACACAAAAGAATAAAATAATATGATTTTATTCTTTTACCTTTTAACTTTTACCTTTAGTGGTACTAAAGGTCTTTTTGCATTTTCACTTTGACTCCTTAGTGGTCCAAGGGTCCTTATGTATTTTTGACTTTTACCTTTTAGCCTTCTTCAAGTGCCCTGTGGTCAATGCAAGTGGTCATAGGGTTCCTTCATATCCACTCAAAGTACATCATCATAAATAGGGAGAATTACTAATGCTTTTATCTCATACTCCTTGTGCCACCAAGATCGGGTACTATGTGTCTTAACCAAGGGTAGCTAATCCTCAGAGAATATCACAAAGCCAATAGATCAAGGATAGTAGTGCCTCACATGCCCAGACACGGTCTAGGACTTATAGTGATGTCCTGGTAACTGACCAGGCACCTCAATTCTCCCGGAGAATGGCTCTCAGCTCTAGGATGAGTCTCCCAGTCTTGGACTGGTTCATTAGGTACCTCCATTCAAAGAATGGCCACTCAGTTCTAGACTGAGTTCCCCTAGTACTCAGACTGGTTCCTCTTCTTGGTAACTGACCAGGTGCCTCCATTCAAAGAATGGCTACTCAGCTTAAGGCTGAGTTCCCCCAGTGCTAGACTAGTTCCACATCCTAGTCCTTGACCAGATGTCTCCATTCAAAGAATGGCTACTCAGCTCAAGGATGAGTTCCCCCAGTGCTAAACTGGTTCCACATCCTGGTCCTTGACCAAATGTCCCCATTCAAAAGAATGCCTACTCAGCTCAAGGATGAGCTCCCCCAACGCTGGACGGGTTCCACATTTTGGGCCTTCACCAGATGTCCCCATTCTCCAAGTGAATGGCTCTCAATGCTGCTTTGGAAAAATCAACACTCCCTCTCAGCGAGAGAGGTATTCTCTGCCATGCCAAGCTTGTCACGGAAGTACACAAACTTCGTTGTTGTCAGAGGCTTGGTCAGAATATTTGCAATCTGTTTGTTTGTACGGATGTACTACAACTTCAGATTGCCTCTCTGTACTAGGTCTCTGATGAAATTATACTTCATTTCAATGTGTTTCGATCTATCGTGAAACACCGGATTTTCCGAAAGCTTAATGCAACTCTGATTATCGCAATAAATAATCGTTGAGTCAAGCTTTCCACCAAACAGATCAAATAGTAGTTTCCTAAGCCAAACTGCTTCCTTGCAGGAATCACTTGCAGCAATATACTCAGCTTCAGCTGGGAAACCTGTTTCCTACTGGACCAAGAGATCATTGCAGATCCCATACTGAAGCAGTAACTTGAAGTACTTTTTTGGTCTACTACACTGCCAGCCCAATCTGAGTCAGCATATCCAGCTAACATTACTCCATTGCTGGAAGTATACTTGAGCACATAAGTGATGGTATCTCGCACATATCTGAGTACATGTTTAGCAGCTACCTAGTGTATGAGCTTCGGATTGGACATGAACTAACTCAAAGCATTCACTGTGTAACAGATATCTGGTCTCATGTGTACGAGATACATCAGAGATACAATGAGTTGTCGATACAGAATAGAGTCCACATGTTGTGAATTGGTGGCTGAGTCTTGCAACTTCTTCAAGTTGGTTCTCATGGGCACGCTCATGGACTTGCAGTCCTGCATCCCAAACCTCTGCAAGATATCAATTGCATACTTCTCTTGTGTTAGAAAGATCTCGCCTGGCTTTTTCCAGACCTCTAGGCCAAGAAAATAATGCATCAGACCAAGATCCTTCATTTCAAATTCAGAGGTGAGCTCCCTCTTACACTGTGCTATCAGTTGTTCTTGACCTGTAAGGAACAAGTCATCCACATATAGGACAATGATCAAGAATATGATTATGAACAACCTTAAAGTACAGATTGGAGTCGACCGTACTTTTGGAAGACCCCAAGCTGTGAAGGTATCCATCCATCCTTGCATACCAGACTCTTGGAGCCTGTTTGAACCCATACAAGGCTTTCTTCAGTTTACACACATGGGACGTCCCCATGACTCACAAAACCTTCAGGTTGTTCAATGTATATTTCCTCATCAATCTTTCCATTGAGGAAGGTTGTTTTTGCATCCATCTGATGTAACTTCCATCCGAACACTGCAGCAAGAGAGATGATGGTTTTGATAGTGGTATACCTGGCGACAAGAGCAAAAGTATCATCATAGCCTATGACCTCTTTTTGGGTAAAGCCACAAGCTACAAATCTGGATTTGTACTTCTCTATGTTGCCATCAGCAACATGCTTGATTTTGTAGAGCCATCTTGATGTTACCATTGACTTTCCTGTCGGTCTGGGAACAACTTCCCACACATCATTTTTCATGATTGAACTGTACTCTTCAATCATGGCATCAATCCATACTTGTTGACTTGTTGCTTCTTTGTAGGTGGAAGGTTCAGCATTGATGAGCTGGCTCATAAGGCATGAGTACTTTTATGGCCTTATGCTTTCTCTGAAAGTCTCGGGAGGATCTTTATGCTTCTCAGCTTCTTGTACCGTTTCTCGATACCAAGCAGGTCTCCTTTTGGAAGGAGGGTCTTCAAGCAATTCTTCTGGTGGACTTCCAGGTTCTTCAGGTGCATCTGGAATTTGAGTCTCAAATTCTTCTTCCTTTCTCTGGATTTCTAATTTTGGGATCTCAAAAAGAGGTTCTTCATATTCTTTTGAAAGCTCTTGTGTTTGACGAAACACGGCTTCCTCAAGGAAAATCACGTCTCTACTGACTTCAATGTACCTCTGTCTGGGGACATAGATGCGGTAGGATTTTGAGCTTTCGCTGTAATAGACAAATATGCCTTTCTTCCCGGAAGGCTCTAGCTTAGCCCTCTTTTCTTTTGGTACATGAATGTACACCGGAGTGCCAAAAATCCTCATGTGGACAACTGCGGATTTCTTGCTGGTGAAGACTTATTTTGGAGTTTTTTCTCCCAAGATGGCATGAGGGCTTTATTTTGGATGTACACATCAATACATGTAGTTTCATCCCACAAAGATAAAGGAAGATCAAGGTCAGTAATCATAGCTTTAGCAGCTTCACAAATTGTTTTGTTCTTCCTTTTTGCCATGCCATTCTGTTGAGGGTTGTAAGGCACTGTCAGCGCTTTCTTGATTCCTGCTTCTCGGCAAAAATCATCTAACTCATTAGACTCATACTCACCTCCGTTATCTGACCTTAGGATACAGATGTGTCTGCCTATCTGATTTTCAACCAGAGCTTTGAACTTGTCAAAAGTTTCACTCTTGGCTTTGAGAAGGTAAATCCAAGATTTTCGAGAATGATCATCTATGAATAAAACATAGTACAAGCACCCACTCAAGGAGGGTGAAGACATGGGCCCACAAATGTCAAAGTGAATCAAATCCAATATTCCTTTAGATCTATTCTTGCTTCTAGACAAGGGTTTCTTAGTGTTCTTACCTAGAGCACAACCCTTACAAATACCATCATGTTTAGGAGAAATCTCTAGCATACCTGTAACCATCTTCTGAAGGCCTGGAAGAGTTGTATAGTGGAGGTGTCCAAACCTCCGATGCCACAACTCACATGGATCAACTGTGTGATGAACCAAGGCTTGTGTGGAAATTTTGGAAGCCGTATAAAGACCTCCCTCTCGAACCCCAATCGATACAGCTGAGCTTAGCTTCTCATTCTTTGCCCATAGTAGGACCTTCTTGTCCATGAAGAGGACTCTGTAACCCTTGTCTTCTAAGCCAACAACGGAGAGAAGGTCACTTTAATCATTTTATATTATTATTCTGGATTGGTTTGTGTCACTATGTGTCAAGCAAATTGTTGTTTCTCTCTGAAAGAGAGCCACAACCTGTAGGAAACTGAACTATTTCCTCAACCAATTTGGACCGGTTTGGAACCAAACTAACAAGTTAGCACCAAACAAGTCCTTGATCCAGTTTGAAGGTCAAGCCAATAACCTGAAGGGCCAACTTGGTCAACTCATTGATTCGATACCAAACCTGTCCTTAATCAAATTTGAAGGTCGAGTTGGTCCCCTCAAGGGTCAACTCAGTCGAGTCCAAGTCTAGTCAATTGAGTTTTAAAACATTGGTTTATACATGGCCAAGTGGGAATTTTGATGCGTCATGTGATCTAGGGTAATTTTGGTAGCTTTAATTACATTTAAAGCAATCTTGTTTCTAGCTTTGGTGGCTAACTAAGTTGTCCACTTATAAAATATTTATAGAAAAAGACAAACTTTCAAAAAAGGGAGCAAGCAATTTGATCCTGACAATGGCCTAAATTTTTTCTTTAAATATGTGTTGCCATCCCTTTTGTACCTTAATGGAAAGATTATTAGTGTGTTTTGTTATCAAGAAAATTGATTTAGTTTATATATGGCGAAGTTGCAATTTTGATATGACATGTGATCTAGCGTAATTTTGATAGCTTTAATGGATTTCAAATCCATCTTTTTCGTAGCTTTTTGGTGCCACCCATGTCATCCACTAAAAAAAGATGAACTTTCAAATAAATGAGTGGGCATCTAGGAAATAAACCCTACAAAAACTTTTAGAAGGCTAAAACTACCTCATATGTTCCATCCTTGTTGAATTTTAGCATTATCATATAACTTAAAAAAATTTACAGATATACTTAAACAATTCAGCAGTACCGTAAAAACACATTCATCACATCAGCACAATGGACACAAGATTTTTCACAGGGGAAACCTTTAAAGGACAAAAACCCCAAAAGCATTAATAGCTCATCTCGTAAATGAGATGACTCAGAAAATTCTTCAAAAAGTTCCTCAAATCCAGATCTTGATTTTACCCACAGTAACTGTAAAATTTATCAATAAAATTCAGACTGATAATTCCAAACCACAATTTCCAGAAATACAAAAATTACTTAATTAGGGCTTTAACAAGAGAAATAGAGATTTCTCTCTCCTGCCCGAAAATCTCAGACTGCCCAAAAATTTCTATTAGCTGCCCAGACTGTACTTTTTCCCCGCCTGAGTCTTCTCTATCCTGCTCGTTGACTGGATCTCCTTCCTTTGGCCAACCCGTGGTTTATTTGGGCAGATCACTACTACCCGTGGTCTACTGGGTCTGTCAATGGACAGCTCGTGACCCAAGGGTCTTCCCGACAGCTGCTGTAGCAGTCTGCTCGCATCCCACAGCCCTCATGGGTTACCCTGGAGGCTGCCCGAGGGTTGGAATATTGTCAAACCTTCACAGGTAGTGGCCCGTGGGCTGAAAGAAGAAAGGGTCGAGCCCTAGATATCCTGCCCGGATGGAGAATAAGGACAACCCAAGAGGAAAGAAGGGGTTGCCCAAAACTTGGCTTCCGGAAAGAGGAAAAAAAACAGAGCTACTCGAATCTAAGTGAGGCTGCCCGAATCAACAAGCCCAGATCTTGCTGAGGTTGCCTAGATCTGGAAGATGAATGGATCTGAGTATGGATGGAAAGAAATTGCCCAAGTGGTGAAAACCCTAGCTGAGGGTTTGCTGAGAAAAGATGAATGCCCTAGTTGAGGCAAAACAACATTCAATGGAGCCTTTTGTAAAATAGCAGCTTCACCTATGAGATCAAAACTTGTATATTATAATGAGGAGACTTGATCTTCTTTTATAGCCTTCATTCACCTGTAAGTGGACAAAAGATTAGGAAAGATAAAAATAATAATATTTTAATCTTTTCCTAATTTCACTTTCACCTTTTACCAAAAGGTCTTTTATTTATCTTTGACTTTTACCAAAAGTCCTTATTTATTTTTGACTTCCACCTGTGGTACAAAAAGTCTTTATTTATTTTGACTTTTGACTTTGGCCTTTTTCTAAGTGCCCCTATGGTCATTACCTGTGGTCCATTTTTATTTCAAAAGTACATCATCATAAACCAAGAGAGTTATTAATACTTTTATCTCACACTCTATGTGACACCTAGATCTAGTACTAGGGTAACTTAACCAAGGGTAGCTAATCCTTGGAGAAGCACACCAAGCCCATAGATCAAGGTTCAGAGTGCCACACATGCCTAGACCCAGTCTAGGGCTTATAGTGCCTTCATTCTCCAAGAGAATGGCTACTCATAACTAAGTTGAGTCTACCAGTACTAGACTGGTCTACATCGTGGTCCCGAACCAGATGTCTACTCAACACTAGGTTGAGTCTACCCAGGGCAGAGCTAGGTCTATATCATGGTCCCAAACCAGATATCTACCATTCAACAAAATGGTCACTCAACACTGGGTTGAGTCTTCACCGTGGTCCCATTCTCCTAAGAGAAGGGCTCTCGATGCTGCTCAGAAAAATCAACAATCCTTTCCTAAAAAATTGAGCTATAAGAGCAAGGAGAAAATCCCTACACAAAACTTGGAGGTTGGACCAGAGTATTTTTCACACTTGGAACCTTGAACTCTAAGCATTTTAGCTTGGGTATTTTGAATTGCCTCAAACTCTAAAGTACATATATTTGGACTTCTTTGCTTAGTTGGCTTTGAACATTAAGTTTTGTTTGTTGGCCTTTTTTAAGTTTTCATATTTGCGTATTGTTTGCTTTATGCAATCCATTTTTATGGTAGGAAGCACAAGCACCAAATCATCAAATAAAACATAAGATCCCCTAGCAACCAAAGAAAAACCAATCTCCAATTAAAAGAATACTTGGATGCCAAAAGGGATTTTGAAACTAGGGCATGGGCTACTATATAGTCCACTCATACATACATACAATGGGCCAAGGGGGATAACAAAATCAAAGGGCTGGATATGCCCTTACTACAAAGTGAAAACAACCAAAAACAACGTGGGTTGCAAAAGTGAGGTGGCATTTAACTAAAATTGGAAAAAGGGAGCAAATAAAAAAATTGTAAAATATCACAAGATTTCCAATGCAGCGATACTATCACCTCAATATATAGTGATCTTTTTCAAATTTTGAATGTTTTATTTTAAAATATCACAATATATTGGCAACATATAGCGAGATGATGGAAAATATCAATTGACTTGAATATTTTTTGTGGGGGAATACTCAATTTGGCAAGGGAACGTAGGGGATTGAGAGAAAAGGGCTTACTCACCATTACCTTTACCCTAAAATGGCTAGAGGGAGGGGGTTACTTTAGATGTTTAAGAAATTGGAAAAGAGTAAATATTTTGTATTTTGTTAAAGTTTGTCAATAATTTCCTCAATGTTGTTGATAAGTTTCTTCCCAAACCATCGATGAGATTTTTGCGACATTGTTTGTGACCAAGTTCCTAGCTCATAGAGGGAATCCTTAGCATAACATTAGCATGAAGTCTAAAGAATCAATATTAAACACCCCTCCCTCCCACTCCCACTCAACTCACACATGCAAACCAATATTTGCCAAGGACTCTACACAGTTGTACTCTTCAACGCCATGGTCTTCCACTACTTCACCACCCTTGGGATGTAAGAGAGTGTGCAAAATGTATTAATGCATCGTTGGAAGGTTTTACTTTGCAAATAGCTTGATATTGAATATTTATAGGTCTTCTTCTCGGAAGATGGCAGAAAATTTGGTCAACAATACACCCAAAGGATAAACCTCCCTAGTTGAGAAAATTAGAACATCAATATTGGAAAAAGAGAAGCCTCAAAATTCATGACATTAGAAAGAACTGGAAGGATTTTGGAGAATGACAGGAGACTAGAAACCATCATGACATTCTCAAATGGTTGGATAAATATCAGCCATAGAGGTCTCATTAATATATTGATTTTCAGTCTCATTAAAGTTAAAAGTTTATATACCTTTCTTTATTTAAGCTTATATAGTTAGATTTTAATCACACCTTTCCATTTCACTATGCATGTGACTAGTTCATCAGCCTGCAAGCGAAAATGGAATGAGGACTCCTTTCATCGATGTTGTGAAGAGGACTTTCCTAACCTCACAAAAAGCTCAAGATTTGTTGTGTTCTCACTTGAATCTTCACCTTATATAACATTAACATTGAGACAACCTTGTTGGAACATAAATAGGGAGACAACCATGTTGGGCACGCCAGGATGATGTGAGGTTATGGCATTTCTCGAGATGAGAGGTAATAAAATAAAATGCAGAAGAAATGTTAGAACTTCGTAGGTTGTAGTCATTTGCAAAATGATTTGCTAATGATTTGAGAAATTTATACGATTTGCAATTTTTTTATATAATGAGCATTGGTAGTTAATTTTAATTAATCTTGCATATGTTTTTCCCCTCAATCTCAGATGATAGGAGATACAATTCATTTTGCTCCAAAGTTCCTTTCAAAATTGTATGGCTAGGCCACCTCTGACCCGAGTACTCTCCAGAGGACATTATCAAGCTTTGTGTCAGTCCCTTGATAGTGATATACTAAGGCATCCCTTCCCAACACTCCCAGCCACAAAACAAGTAGTCGAGTTGTAGTCATAATACTATCATGGTCAAACCAATGACCTTTGTTGGAACACTAAGCTTCCCTTTGAGAACAAGTTGCAACATCCCCATCCCATAGTTCTCTATCTCCCAAGGCCAGGAGCATCAGTGGGGTAAGGATCTTATATATGTAAGGGCATGTCCACCAACCTTAGATAGAACATGTTGCAAAAGGGAGTAGGACCTCAAGGAGGGACCAACCCAAAGCCTGTAGAAATCTTCCTGAAAAGATTTAATGACAGAGAATGACCAGAGAAAAAGGAAGCTATAGAGGTAGTTGACCGCTACCATAAGATGTTTTCTACAGCTATCAAGGCTAAAGTTGAGAAAATTAAGAAACAATGACCTTTGTTACAACACTAACCTTCCCTTTGAGAATGAGTTGCAATATCCCCATCCCATAGTTTTCTATCTCCCAAGGCCAAGAGCATCAGTGGGGTGAATAACTTATATATGTTAGGGCGTGTCCTCCAACCTGAGATAAAACCTGTTGCAAAAAGGAGTAGGGCCTCAAGAAGGGACCAACCCAAAGCTTGTAGAAGTCTTCCTAAAAAGATGGAATGACAGAGAATGACTAGAGTGAAAGGAAGCTATAGAGGTAGTTGAACGCTACCATAAGATGTTTTCAAGGCTAAAGTTGAGGAAATTGAGAAAAAAGTCAGGGAAGGAGAAGCAATTCTTCAACTGAGGAAGTAGATGAGGAACTTCTTCACTGGAATCCTAAAACAAGATTTTATAGAAGCCAAGATACCAATATATTTAGGATGGTTAAGTTATATTGGCACAACAAAACCTTCATTGCTCAAGTGGTAGAGGAGCAGGGGATGCAACCGAAAGCAATTCTAGACAAGTTGGATTTCCTAGAGAAAAAATATGATGCCCTGATAAAATCCATTTGGTGGATAGAGGCAGTGTTTGTCCATGACGAACTAGAGGACCATCATGAACCAGCAGCCAATCAACACAACATCCAGCCAATCTACATCTCTGTAGACTTTGATAGTAAAGACAAAATTAGCTTTGTCATATTGCAGGTCTTGTCTTTTGGTGTCTAGTGTTTCAGTCTCTATTTTAGAGGGATTTTCCTTTGCCATATAGCATAGTATGGTCTGGCCCAAAGATGGCCATAGAATCTAAGATTAAACTACGTGCTTTGTATAAAGCTAGGTAGCAACGGTACCCATACCCGGGGGTAGGGTACGCGCACCCGTACCCATGTACCTGAAACGGGGTTGGCAACATCACGGTCGTACCCTGTTGTACCTGAAACTTGGCCAAAGTACTTGAAAGTTGATACGTATGTCATAGAATTAGGGGATGTTGGTCGTAGGGGAGACAAGGCACCCCTATTTTGGAGACGCCTGGGGGTTAGTTTTGTACAAGGTACCCCTATTTTGGGGACTCCTAGGAGTCCAACCAGTTTTGTACAAGTGACATTAAAGCCAGTAATATTAAATGGTAATATTGAATTCTTGAAGTAAAATGATAGAAATCTTTTCTTTTACTTAAATTTTTTAACATTACCATTAACGTATTCAAGATATTTGAGTGGTTCCAACCTCATTGGATTTCATATGCAAAAAGTAGAATTTTAGATCCCATTCAGAATTCAACAGACTTAACAGTTTTCAGTATTTTAGGATTGCAACGTTTCCACTGGATTCTATCATTTATGAGGGTATGGGATTGGCATTTAATCAAGCACATCAACCTCTCTATGTACCTTGATGTTGGTGGTGCTTATCATTGAACTCCTCTATCATGACCTTAATAAAAATGTACCTTTCAGTCAAGCAAAATCACTTATGTAAAATGGGAAGTTTTTTCTACCATATTTTAACACTTAGATTAGGAAGTTTCATTAAAACTGTTGTGTGTTGACTAGTGTCCTTGGAGGATCAACTTCAAGATTCAAGGTAGAGGCAAGGGTTAGAGCCTAGAGGAGGGGGGCACAGGGTGTTATTGATAAGGATCCCAATATAGGCAATGATTTTGATGATAAATAATTATTTGTTGTAGTATGAAGTTTTTCGGGATCTACAGGCCATTTAGCCTCATTGTTTATGTATTTTGGGTCAGATATGGATTGCACTTGATGTTTTTTTAGTTGTATGCGTCCTTGTTATATACATGAGAAACTTTGAATATTTGTGTATAATGGTTTGGATTCATATGAATGCACATGAATANATATATATATATATATATATATATATATATATATACCCCCGATGTACCCAAGTCCCCTGTTTCAAAAAGTGGCATCCCTGTCCCTGCTCCCATCCCCGAACCCAAGTTTCCTGGCAACTTAGGTATAAAGCTATATTCAGAGTCCAGACTGCTATGTACTAATGGAAGCTGTAGGAATTACTGTCCTCTTATATTAAGACATGTAGGACAGTCTCTTATAAGCAACTTTTTATAATCTTAGACAGTCCT
This sequence comes from Pseudotsuga menziesii, assembly GCA_001517045.1. Lineage (NCBI taxonomy): Eukaryota > Viridiplantae > Streptophyta > Pinopsida > Pinales > Pinaceae > Pseudotsuga > Pseudotsuga menziesii. Next base: position 79,218 of record LPNX011086188.1, on the reverse strand, counting down.
ACAGGGAGTAGCATCTCTGGTCTCAAAATGATGTAATTTTTTGTGTATCAATACTAATAGTGAAGGAGCAGCTAACTTACAAAAAAACTGTAGAATATTTCAGATTTAAATGACATGTTATTTTGAGGATAGAGACCAAATAGGATGCTTGTTGTTAAACAAGATTAAAAGCTGAGCATTCCAATAGTGCCTTCATCACAAACACTAGTTACAGGACTATATTTACAATCTTCTATGTTTTTTAATCCTGTGATTAACATTAAACTTCAAATTAAGATGAAAAATATTAACCACCTATAATAGCAAATCAAAAACCAAAAAAGCTATAAGTATTAACCACCCACAGTAGCAAATGAGAGACAAAAAAGAATTTGTTGTATGTACATACGGTGTGTGCAGTTAGGCAAACATCCTTTAGTGTTTTGGTTTGTGCATACATACATAGGATGTTTTTTGGGGACACATAGCATTTCTATTTATGTGTATGCTTGTGGGAGAGTGGCAAAAATATGTAGAAAGGTAAGAGAAACCATCAGACAAATTAGAAACATATGTATTCTTACCTGCCTCCAACCTTGTTTGGCAGATGTACTTTCAACACTCATTTGCATTTCTGGAGCTGTAATCAGTCTCTGCCAGAGCAATGGTACAGAAGCTACACATAAATCTTGTTTCTCTTCCAGCACAGCTGTAACAAAATGTCCGACATTATCATTTACCCATTTATTTCTGTCCATAGTAAGGAGAGAGGCCACATCTGATGCATCCATTGATAGGTTAGCAATAACTTTTCCAGAACCAGCAATAACCACATCCATAATTTTTTGCTCTTGTCCATTGTGAGACATAACCTCCACCTCACCATGGCAATTTTCCAAAGATAAAATATTGGCTCCTTCATGGCTTTGGTTGATTTCCAACTCTGCATGTATTCCTACTCCAGAATAAGCAGCACTGTCCATGCTGTAATTATTTTCTGCTTTATACTGAACATGTGAAACAGATGATTCAGACTTATCTATAATGGAAGCAACTGCTTTGCTATTAACATCAATAAGAGCAAGAACTGATGAAGCTCTGGCACATAGCTCTGGATCCCATTTGCATCTAATTATAACAGATAATGCATGCATGCATGCCTTTGACCTTCCTAAAAGATCTGACACATGCGCAGCTACCATAGCGGCAGCAACTATTTCACTAGAGCTGTAATTTCCTGGAGTACTGCCAACAGCAAATGGCTTCAATGAAAGAAGGGCCTCTAAGATCCCTAATAACCTTCTGGTATGGTTTACAGCAGAATAGACCCCATTTGGTAGTTCTTCAACATGTCCACTGATTCTAATTGCTGCTCGAACAGGATGAGGTGGCTGTACACAGTTTACCGTTGGTGATGTAAAGGAGAACAGTTGCACTTCACATGCCTGAGCACAAACAGCTGCAAGAATGTATGAACTGAAAGTTGCTACTGCCCCTCTTTCTTTGTTGGCCCTGTGCCCATTTACTTTTTGGCTTCCGTTAATAGCCTGCTGATCTCTCGTAGTTGAATTTGAAAGTACACCTCTATCATTTGTTGCTTTTCTGCTCCCTTTTTGCACAGCATCATGACTAAGGCAAACAGTAAGGACCACAAAGAGTAAACGAGAAGCAAGATCTAAAGGAAGACATGACTCTGTAAATAAAGAATGAACCATAGCTCGGAGCTCGGCCACAGCAAGGTTCTTAGAGTTTGGGCCAATGCCAGCATGGGTATTTCGTGTTGTTCCAACCCGTTCCCTTGACTGTTCTGCTGGAAAGGTTCTTTGCAGTATTGCTTGGACAGTTGCAGTAAATATTCTCATCAACGAAGCCTCCGATGGGCTTCCCCGAGGTAGATATTCCAGAACACGGAGGAGAGGGTGAAATAGATTCCATGATAAAACTGGCGGTTGTAAAGGAGTTGCCACTACAATTTCAGGCAAATCGACAGTTGAAGAACTCAGGGGGAGCAGACCATATGCAGCTTCCCAAAGAGTACAAATTCTCCATTCCACCTCAGGCCCATGAAGACACATTAATGAGGCTACACCTTGAGCCGTAGCTTCAATATTAGCTTGATATGTTTCCGTTTCTATCTGTAAACATTTTGATCATTATAACAGGGAAGATTGGAAACAATTAATTTAATCCTTGTCCATCTGTGGATATTCGATAAGATGCAAAAGAAAAATGCACTGATAACCAACCATGATCGTTGTCTTTAACCACATTACAGGGTCCTACCAACAACTCTATTATAATATAAAAGACTGCTATAAAAGATCAATAAGAGTGAAAAAATTACGACCCAAGGTTACCTGTTCTCCACTGCTTGAAGGACCAAAGGCACCATACATGTCGCACTGAACATCAACACCTTGAGCAAGTCGAGGAGGAGGAAAAAGCAATGCAGGTTGTGAAAGTGTGCGGAAGAGCAAGGCTGCTGCAGCGTCTGCGGCAATGCCGACCCTCATGGACAGAGCTGTCCCAATTGCACGTAGAAAATGCAAATGCAGCCAATTTTTTGGAAGCTGTGATACAAAGATGGTTGTTAAAACTTAAAACTCCATCTGAAAGAAAAGATTGCATCCCATGGCTAAAAACAGAAACATTCTTGCCACAAGTACCCTTAAGAGATGAAAACAGCTATTTCATTACTAATTTCTTTCATAGCAAGTCGCATTCAATGTATCATAGTACAAGTAGATAGCATAATGTTCCGATCTAGATCTTCTTGTTTCTTATCCGTGTAGGCTTCCATCAAGTACTTTATTAAGCCTTCTGAACAAACATTCCAATATAAGATACATATTTCTCTGATAAAATAGTGGTCTGCATTTCAACTTCTACTTTTCAAAGTTTTCATGGCCTTCTAAACACTAAGAATGTGATCCTAATATAAAGTCCAGTGTTTTAAAAACCAGTCAACTCGGAACCAGAACCGGCCAAGTTGACCAGTTTAACCCTCATCATCGAACCGGTACAAAACTCGGCCTGGAGGCCAGTTAGGTGCCGAACCGACCATGTTAGACCTTGACTCAGCCGATTCGGCGCCAAACCAGCCTCAAACCGGCCGGTTCTGCATTAACTCGGCTGAGTTAATCCAATAATGCCTAGAGTGCACGGCATGGAGGCTAGACACATGTTTTTAAAAAAATTGACCAGTTTTGTACTAGAGACATTGAAGTCAGAAATGTTAAATTCTTAAAATAAAAGTGGCATTCTCCTTGCCTTTCATTTTCTATCATTTTACTTAAATTGTTAACATTACCATTAATTGTTTCAAGATGTTTGAGAGTGGTTCCAATCTCATCAGACTTCATACGCAAAAAAGTAGAATTTTAGATCCCATTCAAAATTCAACAGAGTTAATAGTTTTCAAGATTTCAGGATTGCAACGTTTCCACTGGATTCTATCATGTATGAGGGTAAGGGATTGGGATTTAATCAAGCACATCAACTCTCTATGTACCTTGATGTTGGTGGTGTTGATGCCTGATTGTTGATGTCGATTGAACTCCTCTGTCATGACCTTAATAAAAATGTACCCTTCAGTCAAGCAAAATCACTTATTAAGTAGGGGAGGTTTTTTATATCTTATTTTAATGCTTGGATTAGGAAGTTAGGGTGTTGGCTAATGTCCTTGCCACTTGGAGGATCAACTTTGAGATTCGAGGTAGAGGCAAGGGCTAGAGCCTAGAAGGAGGGGGGAACAAGGTGCTATTGATGAATAGGATTCCAATATAGGCAATGATTTTGATGATTATCTATTTACAATTTTGATTCAAATATGTATTGCACTTTGTGCCAGTTTGATATATTCACCCTTACATGAGTAGACTTTGCATATTTTGTCTCTAATGGTTTGGAATCATAGCTTGGAATGTTAAATATTTTTATTTTTCATTAAAATTGTAAAATTTAATGTACTTTTGAATAATCTGAGTCATTGAATCAAACCGCTCCAGTTCATTGCTAGTTCCGATTCCAGTCCAAGTTGACCCTCGACCAGTTCAACTCCCAGTTCCATGTTTTAAAACACAAATCAAATAAGAGGGATCTAGTTAGTTCTTTTATCCATACAAGTTCAACAAAGTTCACAAAAATTCCCTCCCAGAAAAATCCTAAAAAATTTAAGATGATATCTTTCAACCACAAAGGCAACCATCAATTTTCTATATCTAATATTCTTGCCTGAATTTTCATCCAAATTATGTTCTTCTGAATATGTAAACCTATAAGTATGATTGTATGCGATACATAAGTAAGTTACATGAAACTTGGAAGTGGGTACAAGTCCCAGAAATGGAAAAGCCTGGAAACATGACCCCTCCAAATGGGTACATTGGGGGAAACACTATATATATATATATATATATATATAAAGAGAGAGAGAGAGATTTTTAAATAATAAATTTTCTTGCAAGAAATAAGAATGATAGTTAATTTGTAGGTAGGTCTAGAAACGAATCAGAGGTTAATCTCTCTTCATTTTCCATAAATTAGGGTTTTTAAGACTTCCTATGGGTCCCATGCCCCTCATGGGCACTTGGATGGGCCCCAAGGACTTAAAAAATGCACTAAAACACAGGGATTTCACACCAAAACACCCTGGAAGCCCCCTAAGCTATACCGTACGACATTTCCAAATCATAAAACATAGTATGGTATGATGCAGGGTATTTTCAAGGCACTTCTAAGGTGTTTCTGAGTTTCGACAAGTTTCTTATAATGGTACATGGATGGGTTAGGCATTTCCTGCAACTTAGGTAACTTGTAAGTAGTTATCCAGCAATTGTGAATGCATTTGCTAGGTGTTTTTCCTTTGAACAGAATATTCTTTAGTGCTATTAAGCTGGCTGTGTGCAAAAGGTATCAAATTAGCATATCACTGAATCATATAAATAGAACCAGACTCTAGTGATTGAAGAGTGTCCAAGAAAAGTTACTTTCTTGAAACTCATCACCAAGAATAACATCAACATATCACTTAAACACTCTAATCATATATCTATTTAAGGCCAAATTATTGAACACTGATAAAGTCATCAAACTAGCATATCACTGAATCATTTAGATAGAGCCCTGCTCTAGTGATTGAAAGAGTGTAAAAGGAAAGTTACTTTCTTGAAACTTAACCAAGAGTAACATCAACATACCACTTAAAAGCTATAAAATTAAAACGCTCTAATCCTATATCTCTTTAAGGGAAAACTATTGCACAATGATACTTGAAAACTAGAAATAAAATAGGGAACCCTTGGGATGTTGTAAACAGAAAAAAGGAAAAAACAATCCCTGTACATATAGCAAGATTACAACTACTCACTCGCATGGTAGATGCATAGTCTTCTGCAGCCCTAAGAAGTTCCACGAGCTGTACAGCAGCATCAAGTGCATCGGGAGCCCAAGAAGGAGGTGCCTCTAACAGACCCAAAAGTAACCTCTGTGTTGCACTAGGAGTAGCAATTGCATAGTACCTGTGTTTGGCAAAACATAACAGGTGAAAATGTCAATCAATCTGATTCATGTTAAAATTACAATCCAACAACAGGAAATGTGGAATAGTAAGTAGCAGAGTCAAATCACAGAATGACTTCACCTATGGAATAAACGAGCATAAGGCTCAAGCGGAGGCAATCCTGCAACCAAATGCTCATCTAAAGCCGTTGTTGGAGGAGGAAGGAGGAGAGCAGGAACAGCAGCAGCAGTCAGATTTGCAGTCTCATAACGAGTAACTTCATCATCACAGACACTTAGAATGACACCGGCTCCGTTGGCAACTGCCCATCTTGGTGTTGACGGCATAAGTTGTGGGTGTTTTCCTGGCCCTCGACCACCAGCTGACATTCATGCATAAACTTGCACGGTCAAATTTCTCAACAAAACATTAAATCAAGCATTTGAGATAGGTCATATCAAGTCATTGAACTGTCATGTCTATCATCTCAATATGTTTAGAGAGAATTCTTTCCAAACTATTTGCAGAACCTTGTTTTTCCAATAGAATGAATGAATATCCATTTTCATTGTTTTATTCTTGAGGAAGTTGCCAAAATGGTCATATTACATGTTTAGGTCAATATCATTGATGCTAAAAATGTAATGTACTGTTTTATAATGTGTCAGCATTGATTTCATAGTTGTAGGGTTGATGATTATTAATTGGTTACATAAATTTAAGTATATCCTGTTCAGTTATTGCTCTTCAATGTGACTATCCAACACACTAAGGACCCTTTACATATCAGAATAATAACCATTCAATTTGGAGTTTTGATTTGGTTAGTCATCGGATCAAGCCATTTTATATTGTCAGCGACTCAACACTGCCAGAAAAAGTGGCACATTTTAGAGGGGACAGAGCATTCAAACCAGTAAATAATTAGCAAGCACTTTTTGACCTTTAGGCACATAGAAAACAAAAGTTAAAACAATAGTTCTATCTATATCCCATGTTTTCAGGTCATAAAAGTTCTATAGTTATAAATATTTTGTCTTAATGACTACTAGAATAAATGCAGTGATTACTTTATCTACTATTTTAAGCCTAATTATTTCGTCATATTGACTATATTTCTTTCTCAGTCATCCTATATCTCATTCCAGCAGTTCACATTGCTTTTATTCATTTCTTCATCATTTTATAATCCCATCCCATCCTTTGCTCGCCCATCATTTACAAATCAGTGCTAGCAATGACAACCTTGCTTCCCTAAGAAATCTCGTTCCATCTATTAAACATCTTATTTCTTTTGCTTTGACTTGATTCCTTTTGCATGCATCGTTGCTTTTCAATTGGCTAACGCCTCTCAAAATTTGCCAACATAAAAACCTGTGTTACAATAATATAACGATAATTTATGTTTTGGGTGTGTTACAAATCTTTCCCCCAACCATCTCCTGTTTAGTCTAGTCTTTATCTCCATCAATTGTTGTTCACAAATGTCACTTAATCCATTCCCTCTATCTTTTTATTTAAGTTTTAACATGTCCTTCAGTCTAACTATGTTATTAAGTTTTGTCCATCTAAAGTTCAGATGTCACTGACTACTCATACATTCACAACTCTCCTTAATGGTCATAATAAATGTCTTTGATCACTCATATCTTTGTAACCCTTCTTAACTTCTGTATAGCTTGTGTCCATATAATCACTGTTTATTTTCTCTTCTAGTAACTATTCAATTTGCAAAAGTTACCAAGCTCAGACTTGAACCCAGTAATAAAGTCTAAAACATTTGCTTATTACTTTGCTTTCAAGTATGCAGTCACTGACACTTTGGCACATATGCCACCCAATCTAGCTAACCTACCAAGTAATCAGATTAAGATTCATTCAATGTAATTCATCATAGTAACTATTCAATTTGCAAAAGTTACCAAGCTCAGACTTGAACCCAGTAATAAAGACTGAAACATTTGCTTATTATTTTGTGTTCAAGTATGCAGTCACCGACACTTTGGCACATATGCCACCCAATCTAGCAAACCTATCAAGTAATTAGATTAAGATTCATTCAATGTAATTCATCATAGTGGCATTGGCCCCATCTGTTCACACCTGCACATCTGCCCCGATATTATTACCCATCAAGTATTTTAATTCCTGAGTTGAATTATAGAGAAACTTAGAAAAGCAAATGCACTTACAGACCTTTTATTTTAGGCCTTATCATCTCCTGTTTCTCTGTTACCTCTAAGCTCTGACCTGTCTTAAAATTTACTTGTTCAGAAGTCCTTTCAGTTACCTATAATATATATGTAATATCCCGATTTTGACCCTATTGCATTAAAATTAACATGATGTAAATATCGTTATTAAATCATGGTGAGGAGGTCAAGGCCAAGGCCCCGCCATCAATTTAGCATTTTATGTCTCGGCAATTAAAATCAATGCATATGGTTCTCATGCTAGCCAGGCACAATATAAATTGAGACATCATGTGAATATGCAATTTAATAAAATACCCAAAACTAGATATGCCACTCAACAAGAGATGGGGGCATGATTTTCACAAGGAATAGGGAGAGAAATTATTCAAACCTTTGAGCCAATAGTGTTAAGCCAAATGTCAATGAGAGAACCCATAAACTCTCAACTACCCATTTTGACTTATGCACCCAATCATTTAATTCTTCCAAGAGTTGGTTGAGGCAGTTAATGCATTGGGAATGGAGAGGTATGGCAGTCAATTTCGTGTATGGGCAAGCCATCAATTTTGGGAAATCGTATTTTTGCTTTGGGAAATCGTATTTTTGCTTATGGGGCAAGAAAACGCCCAGATATGTGTGCCCATTCCATTCCTTACCCACGATTTTCACTTCCTCACGCAGCGGGAGCTAGCTGGGGCGTTTTCTTCACGTTTTTCTGCTTGTTCCTTCATTTTTCCATTGCTGGAAATCCGTTTTTGTGTTGCACAATAGATGGGAAGAAGAGACTCACGATTTGGGGATTTATGGAGGTCATTTCTACCCCTGTAAGGCCCATAAACGTTTTGTGAAATCGAATTTGCTCTCCCAGGGTTGATTTCCCATCTACCATTTCGTTTTTGGTTTCCCACGACTTCTAAGACTAATGGAAACCCCATCTTAGGCATCCCAAAGCCAAAACGTTTTTCTTCATACCCAACCCTTGTGTTTTGATGTTATGTGCATCCTTGTTTTGGTCTGAACTGTAAGGAAGAATTAGGAGTGGAAGAGGACCAGAATTGGCTTGATAAACCTAGTGAAGAGAGGAACCTCACAAAAGATCAAAAGGGGTTGGCTACTCTTCTATGCACACCTTGGAGAACACTAGAATGGAAGGTATGGCCTGAGGGACTGTGTAGCAGTGAAGGGAATACTTTCTTGCGTTGGGTGTGTAGGTATTGTGGGTAACAAGCTAGATAGATCCTGTAGAGGTATCCATAGCTCTATAGTTGAGCTCACTAGCTTAGCAATTATTCCTTTCCACTGCCTTAGCAACCTGATAAACCCAATTGTGGATTGGCTTGGCTGAACCTTGGTGTGTATTTGGCTATGTGTGAGGCTGATGTTTCCTTAATCCTTGTAGAAATCATGCCCAGCTCGGGGGTGGCAGTTGTGTTGAGAGATTGATGAACACAACTGGCCTATGGTTGGGTGGAACGTTTCAGCGAAATAGCTAGTTGATCAGGGCAGCTCATTTTCAATATAAGTACTCTCTTATATTAATTCTGCAATGTATTGGTTTTAAGAATTATTATGAATGTATTGAATGCTTTACTTCCGCTGTATTTTCTTGCATTATACATCTGCATATGTTTGTTACTTCCAATGCATTTTGCTTATGTTCATGGGGCTAGATGCCCGGTTAGGTCGTAGCGTCGCGTCCTCTTCATTGCGCTGGATCGACGAGAGGGGAGGGGACGTGACAATGTATTGACCCTAATGGGGGTCAAATGTATGTGTAAGAAGGTAGTGGGCAAGGAAAAGAGAGAACTATTTGATGAAAAAG
>LPNX011086188.1:0-69686 GCA_001517045.1 Pseudotsuga menziesii | reverse complement strand
ATCTCATTGTGACATTTTGTCAAACACTTAGCATGCACACTAGATTTAATGCTCATCAGAGTTATTATTTACTAACTTGTCAGAATAGCAAACCTACTGATAACCTGAACATAAATACTCATGCATGTAAAGAATCTAGCTGAAAACAAGAATACCCATAAGAACACTGAGAAGTTTAGGGCCAAGCCCAGGGCAAAACCCTCACCTCTGTGAGGTAAAACCCAAGAGAAATTTTATAGAGAGAGAAGATGCATTTTACAGAGAGATTTCTTGCTAGAACATACTGAAAAATTCACTGAGAAAATGTGCAATAGACAAGAGAAAGGTACCAGCAATCAATGCTGCTGTACGGCCTCTACCTTCAGCAAACTTCCTTGGAAAACATGCCCAGCTATTCCCTTGATATCTGTACACTGTACGGCCTCAAACCAGCAAGCATAAACCTTGGGAAACATGCCAAATGAACGATTTTTAGACTGACAATTTGCTGTACGGCTGTACCTTTCTGTACGGCCACTGTACAATCTGTATAGTACGTTTTTCTCTTGGAAAACGTGCAGCAAATCCTTCTCCTCGATTTTTGTGCCTAGCAAAAATAAATCTGATCTCTCCTTCTCTGAAAATGACTTCTCTCTTTCCCACGTGTGGATGCTCTCTTCTCTCCCACGTGCCAACTGAAAATTTCTCTTCCCTTGGATGTCTTCTCTTTTCCCAAAAGCTTTATTAAATAAGTGAAAACTCACTTAGAAACCCTAACTAACTAAAACCCTAACACTAACTTACTTTTCAAGGGTCAAGATTAAATTAGATCTAAGGGCCCTCATTAAATGCTCATTAAATGTCCTTTTAATCATTTAATGACATTTATTACATTCACATTAATTAATAAAGTCACTTTCACTTTATAACATAAAGTCACTTTTATAAAATAAAGTGAACTTAGGAAAATAATTACAAAACTGTGTCCTCACCAGACACTACCAAAACGGTGAAGGACCTACTGAGTTACAATAAAAATTAACACTCCCTCTTAACGAGGAAGGTCCTTCAAAAAACAAGATCTATGTCACTTTCCTCTTTCATCTGCTGGAACTCCCTCTTGCTCCTGAATCTGGATCTGTGACCTATAGACCACTCTGAATGCTTCGTAAGAATCTGCATCTTCTTCAGCATCCTCCTGCTCAAATCCCTCATACTGGTTGAGTCTTCTACCAGTACTCACAAGAGAACTACTGTTCTCAGGAAACTGAATAATAGGCGCCACTGCAGTTTCCACATCTGTGACTGTTCCAGATCCTGAAAGCCATCTAGAACACGGATATACATTAGCTCCTTTTAATGTATATAAACTCTCTTTCTGGCTACCAAGCAGAATGGTGCCATCCACATCTCCAACAGGAATCAGGAATACATGCTCCCTCTTGAACAGTACTCCGAAGCCCATGCTCTCCAGAGCTGAGACTGAGATCAAACTGGTTCTCAGTTCTGGTACATACAAAATCCCATGCAAGACTAGGGTTTCTCCATAGAATAAACTGAATCGGACTGAACCGATTCCCCTTACTGCTCGAACTGTGTCTCCTTGCTGGACAAAGTGACCAAGACCTATTTCCGTGACACTGATGAACTTGCTCCAAGTGTCAGTCATGTGCTTTGTTGCACCACTGTCAATGAGCCAATCATTATCAAGAATCTTTCTGCAGCTGTCAATACTGGATGCTATAGAAACAAGAGCAAAATCTTCCTCAAAAGTTTTTGCAAAATCTGCTACAGCAGCCTGAGCTGAAGATTCTAACACTGAACCCTTGCTCTTTCTCTTCTCAATATTTGGACACTGAGATGCATAGTGACCCAATGTGTTACAAGCAAAACACCGAACCTTACTGAGGTCCTTCTTCTTCTTCCCTTTCCCAGCAACAACAAGAGCTACATTTTCTTCTCCACTCGGAGGCCTTTGAAGAATCCCCTCTCTGGATTCTTCTTAAACAAAGTCATCCCACAACCTTGTCCAATCTGGTAGCTTATCTCTAGCCACCACCCCTTTCACAAAGGAATGCCACTTAGTTGTGTTTCACCAGTCCTTCACTTGATTAACCTTAAATAACTTTGTCCATCCACTTCACCCTAAGGAGAAATGGTCTTTGTAATATTCTTGATGTTGTTTAGACGATGGCATGAATATAAAACATTATTTTCATGCTATGTACTTGGTATCCACTAAGTTGCAGTTAGGTGGATTTCCAATGAGTTGTCAAAGTTATGATCAAGCACACTTGGTCATATCAGAGTTCAAAAGTCCATCAGGCCATCTTGGCCCTTTTATATTTTGTACCACATGTTCATAACCCCTTAGGGAAATTGTAATAAATGTACTAGCATGGCAAGCGTTTTGTAAAGGACTTGGATTTCTAGGAATTAGATGTCAATTTGATCATTCCAAGGTGTTTTTCCCTTGTCAATTATGCAATTCTGAATAAGTGATGTATAATTTTCGAGTTTTTCACCGCTCCTCCAAAGATGGAATGGTCGTCTTGGTGGTTAAACGTTGGGAGATTATTAAAGTTCACGTGCAATGTATATAAGCATGCTAGACATTGTTTTGAGTCATTATGAACATGTACTAGGTCTCCCTTAGGTTCTTTTTAATTCCCGAAAAAAATAATTTTTCCCGTAAACTTAAGGCATTTTTAATGGTTTAAATGGGAAATTTCAAATTGTGATAAAAGTGTGGTTTGGAGGTCGTTTTTGACGCAGGGATGCTCGTTTTCACGCTCAGATCGTCATGTTTACCCTAGGACCACTTTGAGCTTTTTTGCTTAAAGAGCGACAAAATGACAAATTAATACTAAAATGACTCAAAATGACACAAAGGACAAAAGTGAGAAAGTCAACGAAGTCTTTATGGAATGATGTGGAAAGGGTGGCGATCTTTTCCTAAGAGAAGGGCAAATTAAAATTAGGAATAAAGCGTTGATTTTGGGTAAAGTTTGGAATGTAGCGAGAGTATCTCAATATGGAGTGCGCACTTCCTTCTTTGACTCATGTGTGGGTTATGTGGCGCATGGTAAGTATATTGGTAAAGATTGGAGTGAGGGCACATCTCTCTTATGAGAGGTGGTGCATCCCCTTAGAGTTACAATCTACTTCACAACCAACCAATCCCACAAATCACTCATTGAACTCAAGTAACTCGTCCTCTCTCTTCAGTTGGGTACGCCCCCCTGGGGTCTCATTTTTCTATTTAAGCAAGCATCTTGCTCATTATTTTGGCATGGTTAGAGGACCGAAGGAATGCCCAAGTGTTGTATTGTAATTTGTAATATTCTTTTGGAATAATAAGAGTCTTATGTGGTGTATGGCTCAAGTGTGTGGATGAACATTGCATAATTCATGAGGTAATCTGTATCATTCATTTTTGTTGTACTTGTTTGGTTTGTTATGGGCCTACAAGGAAAAGTAACCTCAGTAGGGTAAGAAATTTCTTGCTTGATTATTTCTTACTGATTAGTTGCATTAGATCTCCTGGGCTTATATGTTATTTTTGTTTAAATGCATGTTTTCTAGGTTTTTTTGTAGTTAACACCCTTGTGTTTAACCATGTCTTTGTGCAAGAATTGATGAGAGTTGATACAGGTATCTAGGCTCGAACGTTTGGTTGATCTTGTTTGACTCCTCCAATTTTCGAGCACTTCCAAGGAGCATAGTCCCTTCGATTTCCACCAACAACCTCCGTGGCTCAAAGTATTCCCAAGCTTGGAGCTATCTCCTCTTTCTCTTTCCTTCACTTCTAAATTAAATCTTTCTTAGTGACGGCTACTCACATGTTTAAATAGATTAGTATTTCTTTTAAAAGGAAAATCTAAAGGTTGATCTGTTTAAACATGTATCTTGATCTATAAGCATAAAGTAATATTTTTATAGCAGATCTAGTTTTTATTAAGTACTTGTGCATATTTTCAATCCGTAAGTACTTAATATTTTTATGTTCTTAATGTTTTATTCGGCACATTTGGTGCATTACAAGTGACTGGTTTTTCACTTTTACTACCAGGACAAGGAGATGTGTTGCCAGAAAATCAAAGATCTAAGTTGTTCAAATACCTCCCGGAGCACCATTCTTCATATTGTTTTACTCATAAACCTTGTAATCCTTTGTATCCAAAATTATAAGGACCAAAGGCATCCACCTCAAAAGCATTGTAAATACCATAATAAAAGAAAAGCGAGTGGGATTTCAAAGCGCCCGCACCCCATCTTCCCTGGGGTATTTGTGTCATCTCCTTGATGGTTTTCTTTTCTGCTTTGTATCATTATATTTCTTGATGCTAAACCTTAGAATAGTTTTGCTTTAGTTAGATTGATTTTCTTTTAGCTTTTCTTTTGCAAAAGTAAACGAATACTAAACCAGCCTTGCTCTCCCGAGTACGGCCTTCAGGCCTAAAAGAGACTCTTGGTTGTAGCAATTATTTTCACACTTTGTTTTCGTTTTCACAATCTCAAATTGGAATAAACATCTGCCATTTCCGTGTATGCTCTTGCCCATCGCAAGTTCGCCCTAATCTTTGGGATAACCAAAAGAAGAATTGTTCACTCAATAAGCTTCACATCTAATAAAAACTCACGATTTATAAAATCGACCCCTTGAAAACATACGGAAATCCGACGTACATGAAGTTTGTCATTTGTGGGCAAATTCTTAGAAGAAGGCAAGAACAACTAGAAAGTGACAGCGGGGCCCCGTCAGGCTACACCATCATTTGGTGTAGTGTTCGACACACCCCCGTGACTCCATCTAGCCCACATCTTCTTGCAAGGAGCCACTTCTGTCAAAATCCGGACACGTTCCCTGTACCTCAGGTTATATCGAGAATCCATTTTCCCCCTAATCGACTCATCTTTTAATAATTAAAACTAACCAAGTACATTTGCAAAAACCTCGTGACAACAACACTAATTTTTCAGACTCCATTTGGCACTAGTTTACCTCATACAATCATTTTGCTTAAAGTGAATCTTATTTGGATGGATTAATTTGTATTTCTTGTTGTTGAGTTGATTTTCTTTTGCAAAGTCTTGTTTTAGTATTTTCTTTCAAACTCCTAGACTAATTTCATCTTTTGTTTCTTAGCTTAAAAGCCTTAGATTCTTTTATAGGGACCACCACCCTTGGCTTCGCTAGGAGTTGGCCTAGACAGAGGAATTGAGTGTTGAGTGATAGTATCTCAACTCGAGACTTGCCCCCAATGACGCAGCTAGTGGTTTGAATATTTCTACCATGCTACCCACCTCAAGTGTGTGAAAGGCGGTAACAATACTAGTTTACAATTTTTCCTATGTTTAAAGCTATGTGATGAATCAAATGAATTACTCTTATAATGTAAGTATTCTAGCACTAGTACGTTATCAATATATATCATTAGAGATATTATTTTGTCCTCCCAAAAGCATTGGAGGAGTCTATTTCATCATTGAACAAGTTTGTCCAACTTTGACCAAAGTTGACCTTGTTGACTTTTTGACTTGGTCAACGGGGCTTTGACTAGATCAACAAGACCAGCCAGCAATATGTGGTCACCTTGCATCACCATTCATCATACGTCAATCTTTGGAAGCCAATTTGACCCCTTTATATGTGATTTTCACTATGATACCGAACACGTCCATATAAGCCAATGTGTCCCGTGTCATCGTGTCGGACACGGACACGTCCTGACACGCTGTTGGACACTTGTTTTGGACGTTGTCCTGTTTTAGGACACGTCTGAAACACGTGTCCGACACCATGTCAGGAAGTGTCCTAAAAACAGGGCACCGTGTCCAACACTGTGTCAGGATGTGTCCTAAAAACAGGACATCGTGTCCTAAAAATAGCACACTTTTAACAAAAAAAATTGTAAAAAAACAATTTTATCTTCATTCATTCATAGTTTTTAGCGAGGCTTGAGCTCTAAGAGGGTTTTTTTTTGCAGGTGAAGAACATTAGAAGGTTTTCCATCTTGATCTACTCCATTTTGTATTTTCCAATGGCATTCCCACATCTATGTAATACATTTTGATTTCGATGACTTAATGAGAAATTTTTTGAGTCTATGAGAACCCATTGCACCAATGGAATTATAGCCCCCATGTTTGTCATCCTTCTCTCTCTGAAGTTTGTGATGTATTTTTATTATTTTTCCATATACATTTACATATTACATTGTTTGGCTAAAATTTGTCATGTATTTTTATTATATTTCCATGTACATTTAAATATTACATTGTTTGGCTCTTGGCCTCTCAAATCAAGTCAAGGAGCACACCAACAAGTATTCTGTGGGGGCATATTCCACAAATAACATCACAAGGGAATTCATTTCACATAGGGGAGGTTACCACTTATTAAGTTATTTCTATTCCTACCCATGACATTCAATCTAAGTGGCATCATCATTGTAAGTGGCATAATCTAAAATATAAAGCGTGTAAATAGATGAGATTCTTCATTCTTTCATATATTTAAAGCGTGTATATAATCTTTAAATATAATTGATAGATGAGATTCTTCATTCTTCCATCTTGATCTACCCTTTTTTGTATTTACTATTACTATTAATCTATTTGGCATTTGCCAATGGCATTCCGACATTTATGTAATACATTTTGATTTTAATGACATAATGAGAAATATGGTTATGACCCCTGAGTAGTGACATCTTGATCTATGACATTCATGAGTATCATGAATTATCTAGGTGTCTCATAATCTCATTGTGATTACTGATTTGTAAATGTGTAACCACTAATGTTAAATGTGCATTGATTTTGATTTCTATTGAATATTTGTAAAAATTTGGATCTATATGTCTATATTTTTAATATATATAATTTTAAAATATATATATATATAACGTGTCCTACATGTCATGATTCCAAGGGTCACTATGTCCATGTTGGACACTCGAATCCCCGTGTCCTTCGTGTCCCCTGTCCTCATGTCAGGTGACTTAGGACTTTCAGCATATATAGACTCACAGGCTTTAATTTATGCAATTTCCTAAGTTTGCAATTAAAAATCCTAAAAATCCTAGTTTAATAATTTGGAGCAACATGAAAACGGATATTATAGATTGGTTTTTGGCATGGAATTGATTGGTATAGGACATTAAAGCATCATGGAAATCATCCAAGGAAACTCCCCATGTGATTTGACCAAGATTTCGACAATATCAAATTAATAGGTATTAATTAATCAAACTTCCTCAGGTTTGATTTAAAAAATGCCTAAAGTCTAAAATGTATGGCAACAGGAAATCAAATTGAGAAAGTAATGACTTGGGTCTTCATGAAAAGTGTTTCTAAAGACAAAGTAATCAATTCCTAGCAAAGATCTCAAATGTTGGACCACTTTCGACATGTCATCATCCAAGGGGAGGACACTTCTCTCCTAGGGGGCACACATCATCATTTCCAACTATTCTTTTTGCATCTAATGCTCAAGATTCAACCAAATGATCATCCTGGGGTCCTACTCATGGTTCCATCTCAGCATTCCATGTATTTCTTTGTGATTATTATTTGCAAGAGATCTCAAAGAGGCCAATTCGCCCCTCAAAATGGTTGTATTTTCCAACAATAAAAAATGTAATAAAGTGAAATAATCTCAACCATTGATTAGTCGATTGTAATTTATAATCTCATCCATCAATCCTTATGGATTAGGAATCTTCCTCTCTCTTGTTTTATAAAGAGATGAGTTGCATTTTGTAAGGGACTTTTGGAGCATTTGCTACAAGCCTACAGCAATACACAGAAATCTTTATTTTCAATTTTTCTTGGTGAATCTCATGTGGTGGTCTTGGCTTTTGCTTCGTGCGTTCCTTCTTTAATGACTATTTGATAGTTGATTTGATTTGGGGGATTATTTAATGTACTTGATGGGTAACATTTGCTCTCCATATTGTCAAGTGCACCTTGGGGGTTTTCAGTGAGAAATCTCCTATTGAAATATTTATGCAATATTACTTGTTTTTTGTGGGTTGTTTTCTTGCCTCTTACACATTATCTTCCATATTTGCTTGCTGATTTATATGCAGGTTTGTAACTTCATCTGGGATTTGCATACACTAATTTTTATTATGTCTTGCAGTGTGGAAGAATATTAAAATTAGAAAAGCGCCTCATCTCAATCACTTGGAGAAATTGCTCAACAAGCTATCTATAAGTCAAGCTATCATCCACGAAATTCGTGACTAGGAAGGGTGATTCAACTCCATAGTCCAACTAAGGCATTGGGTCAGTCATTTTAATTTCTTGTATGTCCTGTCCTCCATTTGGCATTTGATTCTCTTGGTATTAATTCCTCTGCATGCATTTGAAACAAGGGATATCTCTAGTTAGTTGAACTTGCATTGCATCGGAGGGTGTAGATCTGGATAAAAAAATGAAATCTTGAAACCCTTGGGGAAAAGGCACTGGTAATTTTAAGATCTATAATATTTCAGTATAATAGAGATTTTGCTTGACTCTGATTTTTAGACCAGCAAGCTATTTTATTGCTGATCTCATACCAGCACCTTTAACATACTCAAAACCCTCAGATCTGAACGATACATTGAACAATAAGTAAAATCTAAACTTAATATCTAGCTGGTAACATTCAAACTCAGGATTTAAATAATCATTTAGTGACCTGCACTTCATTTTCCAGGCAAACTTTAAACTTAGTTGTCTCTAAACTTCATTTCCAGCCATCTAAAGCCTTAGGACAGCCTTCTTTTTCATGTTACCTAATTAATTTAGTCACTAAATAAATCCAGTGGCTTGCTATTCACTCCAGAGTCCAAATCCTATTAGCTACTTCTTCCCATGCTTTAGGGGTCATTCTAGTATCCTTAACCTCGAACCCCTTTATCATTCCTCCAGGGTGCCACATTCTCCATATAATAAACTAAAAGGCACTGTGTCTCCCACAAATCAATCTTTTGAGTACTATGGGAAAGTTTGTCTTTACTGGCAAGTACCTAGAAAAGCTTGACTGGGGTTACCTCCCATGACTAGTACGGATCTGCCTTGGTGGATCTAGGAAATCTAACGAGAGAGGACCTTACCAATGTGACACTTAGGGGTATTGTCATGAGGTTCCACCAGTTTAGCAAGTGGTTAATCCTTGCTAATCCTTGCAATCATAGGGCTGCTAGATTGTGTGGCAACAGGTTGTAGATTGATGTTTAGACTTTAGAGACCATCTAAGCTTCTCCATTTGTATGTTGTCTTTCATATATGGATTGCACTTGGTGCCAATTTGTTAAATTCACCCTTACATGCTATATACATGAGCAAACTTTCCATATTTGGTGTCTAATGGTTTGGATATATATATATATATATATATATATTCGTAGATTGGTTCTTCAACCCGATTCCCTAGCCAGTTTCAGTCTAACTGTCAATCAATTTCAGTCTAGTCCCAATCTAACCCTCAACTAGTTTCAGTTCTAATAACATTGCTACAACACCAACCTACCATTTACATGTACATTTTCAGGGAGAAACACTAATTGAAACGTATAATTGTCCCTTTGACTACATTGTTGAACTATCAAGGGTGTATCTATGTTGTTAAAGTCATCCAAGACTTGAACTTGGCCTCCTCTGCACCCACTCATGGGGATTTTGAACTCAAGTCTCCACATTAATACAAGCTCGGCCACCTCGCTACTTGGTGCTAGACCACACTCCCATGGGATCTTTACATATATATTTGACCGCAATGTACATACATTACATTACCCCTTCATCACGTCAAATACATGCATGACATGTGACACCATTTTATTAAAAAGATCAATACCTTAGAGATGTGATTTCTTTCTTTTAATAAATGTTCCTTTGCTCTTTACAAATGCGATATCTTGAATTTGGACAAATTAACCACTCTTTGATGATGCAAGTGTCACAAAAATAAGGTAAGCCCCCCAAGTGGAGAAATCAAAGGATAATAGACATGGGCCAAAGCATGTTGGAAGGAAAGAATCTAGAAAATGAATTTTCAGCAGAAGCAATATATTGCACAGAAGAATTATTGGCAGAAGCAATAAATCAATTTCCTTGAAAACGAATGTGAAACATAACACCAAAAGAATCATGGTGCAAAATTAAACCAACAATAAAATGTCTATGAATATTTGGAAGTAGTGTGTATGCTCATGTACCAAAGAAGTAATGACACAAGTTGCATGAAAAATTCAAAAAATGTATATTTGGCATTTTGAACAATCTAAAGCATATTGATTGTTTGAATTGGTGAAACATGAGTTCATTGTGAGCATATGCATGAAGCTTGACGAAGGATTCCAACTAAGGTGAAAGAAATGGATCATGCCACATCCTCAAACTACAAGGTCAAGAAATATTGCAAGGCATGGAACTAGAACTTGAACTAGTGGAAGATAATGTTGCAAATGAAAAACAAGGAATACAAATAAAATATGAAAGTGGAAAAAGTAGCACAAGAGAGTCAATAGAAAAGCAACCAAAGTGGTAGAAGCCCCAACACCTAAGAATTTCTCCTTAGAAATAGGCTAAGGGAAGTCAACCTGCAATCGCGTTATCAACCCTTAGCTAATAAAGAGAAGCCAAAACTAAAAAGCCCTGATAATGCTTGCCTTGTTGTAACATGAACAGGCCTTCCCATGCCTTACATCATGAAGTATCCCCAAATGTCTTAATCTATTTTGTTAGCTAAGTGAAGTGAGTTAAGCTTTCTACTTGTTATCTTCTAAACGCCTAAAAGGTAGTAAGATGGCTCTATGGTATTGTTCTTCTACTTAACATCCAAAGGTATAGAATCTAGATTAATGAAGGGAGATTCACAAGTTTGTTGCAACTAAGGATATTTAGGGGTTTTTCAAATAAATACTTTGTAAAATGATCAGCCACAAGGGTTAGCTCAAGCAGTCATGAGCCAAATGTGAGATCTATCCCTCCAAAGTTGGGGAGGTCACAGGTTTGACTCTCTTGATCCCCTTGGGGTTAGGCTCCTTAATAAGGGCCAATGCTTTACCCCATTTACCATCCATGAATCATGGGGAAGTACTCGAAGGGTTTTCCATGAGATTATTCCTTGAAATTTTAAAAAAAAATTGAAAAGTAGGGGGCATTTAAAGGACCATGCAGGTGTGGTGTTTTTCTCTTTTTTATATGCTTAGCATCTAAAGGGTAATTGGGAAATATTGATGAAAACAATTGAAGACTCTAAATTAACAAAATAGGAACCAGAGAATAGAGTGAGAACTCGAAGAAAATCAATTTAAGTACAAAATCAAAGTAGAATAAATTTGCCAACAAGAAGATAACCACCACAAGTAAAGTTTACACCAGTGACAACAATGTTAACTATGGAATAGAGAAACATTTTAAGGAGAAAGAAAGAAACAGTGGTGCAAAGCCATGGAAGAAAAAATGGTATCCATCAATAACAATCCAACATGGGAATCACTAGAACTTCTTGAAAGTAATAAGGCAATTAGATGTAAGGGGATTTTCATAATCTATTGGAACTTTAGACAAGTATAAGGCGAGATTAAATGCTAAAAGATTTGCCAAAAAGGAAGGTGTGGAGTGTGAAAAAACCATTGCACCAGTTGCAAATATGCACATGGTTAGACTAGTGTTTCAATTAGGGACACAATATAATTGGGCAGTGCATTAGAGGGATGTAAAGAGTGCATTTCTAAATGGAGTATTGTACAAAGAAATCTATATGCAACAATTGGAAGGTTTTGTAGAATCTAGAATAGAGCTCACCTCCTTTACAAATTCCAACAAGTGCACATGCTTTCCCCATAGTGATAGAGATAGCTCGTTGATTATGTCTTCACCTCTAGGTATTTGATTGTTGATTCCAAAATCCCATGTCACTCCCCTGCTCCTCCTTGTCAACCATGCTTATTTTGCTTTTATCCTTTCAAGTTCCACCTCCTCCTCCTCTCCACCCTCGATAGGATCTCTTTTTTCTTTCCATCCCACCAACCATTTTCACAGTTGATATACCACAACTTAAGCAACACGTCCATCTCAACTTCTTCCTCACTACTATTCCCTCTCCACTACCACTACCAAATCTGACTTCAACCCAACACCCTCTTGGAGGCTTCTCTTGAGTCTTTACCCCACCTCTTCCATCGATCCAAATCAATTTGACCTTATTGAACCTATCCCAAGAACCATTTATTTGACATGGAATGTAAGACCATGGACAAATACCTATGGTTTTCCCTTATGCATGACCACTCTTCTAACCCAATCGTTAGTAGTGAGTATGGTCATCTTTTATGGTGAAAGAAATGTGAATTTCTTGCAGCAAGGAGATGTTAGCTTTTGGATGTCCTTTGCCTCTCTCCTAAGACCATCTAGCAAACCCTCTGTTATCGCTCAAACTAGCATCCCATTGCAAATCAAGGCAATGTAGACCTAGTGCTACCGACGATAAGCTCAGGAGAGAGTTAAACCTAATGTCACCACAGTTTAACCTCTCAACATTATCGATAACTCCAAAACCCAGGGGGAGACCCTAATCATTAAAAGATACCTGCAACCACCAACAAGACATACCTTCCACGAAACCTTAATAGCTATGATTAGTGCCTTATCAGAATCAAACAATATCAAATCTTAGATAGTAGAATCATATATAAATGGAGTTATTCACTTTATAAAAAAAAAACATGCCTTTTGAGGCAATTTCATGCTTCCCAAGGAAATGGCACACCTCCTAAGGAACTCACTCCAAAAAGTGTGCCCTTAGGGGAAAGAGATCAATTGGGCTAGGTTGAACTTGGAGGATCAACCAAAAATACAAAACACCTTTCGATTCACAATTTACAAGGGTTTCACGAATCCCAATGCACTTCCTCCAATAAGGACACCCTCTAGGGTTTGTGGATAAAACCCTAGGGCAAATTTTATGGTTGACTAGAAAAACAAATTCACAACTACTTTTTGGATTTTTGAATTTATTTAGATTTTTAGTGCTTTCTCCAGTGTAAAAATATTTCTATGCATAAAATAAAATAAGACATAAAATTTGATAAAAGGAGGATAGTTTGAAGGATAGGGTATTAAATTCTTGTCTCAAACCCTTGGGCTATGAGAGATTGAGGCTAATGTCCCTCCTCTTAATATGGTTTCCACTACTTGCAACTAGGGCAAAGCTAGCAACCATCAAGGGTTAGGTAGTGAAACCCTAATTAGGGAAAATATAGAATTCCAAGGCCCAATAGAACTATGGAGAGCTCCTTGATAGGAAGGTCTCCTCAAGCAAGTAGACAAAAATGCTAGCAAACAAACCCTACCTTAGTCCAAAGCACTTCAAGAATGACGTTAAACTAGGGTTATAAGATAAACTTACCAACATTAATCACGGAATGAACAAGGAGATGCACCTTAGGTGACCCTTAAGCACAAGTTATCACAACTATTCTTAGCATCCACTTAGCATGTGACTATCAAACCCTAAACATTCTTCCATTCACCATTCATGCTAGATTAAAAGACATCCCAAGAGAAGTGTGCCTAGCTTCAAATGCTCTCATAAACCAAGAGAAAGATAAAAGATTTCATAATTTGAACCCTTGTCCATGTTTTACAAACAAGGTGAGGATGTTTTATTTATATGAGACAACCCTCAACCTTTTACAAATTTGATCCTAAAAATAAAAAATTGGATTAGTGCACCCACAAACTTGGGGACTAAACCACAAAATGACATAAAATAACAATAAAAATGTGAAATTGGGATCCACCAAGTGCAAGGTGAGCCAAGAGGAGGACATCATGCCCTAACTAACCCCAACAAATGCTTGTCCTTCAACGCCCTCCTTTTTAACCATGTAGGCTTCTTCTTTAAGGAATGATGTCATTGGTATGGAGACCAGGAGGAGGGGTTTTCTATCAAAACAATAGGTCCAAGTGGGAAAAATGAGGTGTGCTTAATCGGGAATGACAATCCTTACAAGTGCAACCACCTCTACATAGCAAAAATTGAGTGTGGTCATGTGTCCTAATGGGCCCACTTAAGAAGCACCAAACACCAACCCAAGGCCCAAATGGCCCAACAAGATGGGGGCTCTCATAAACCAAGAGAAAGATAAAATATTTCATAATTTGAACCCTTGTCCATGTTTTACAAATGAGGTGAGGATGTTTTATTTATATGATACAACCTTCAACCTTTTACAAATTTGATCCAAAAAATACAAATTTGGATTAGTGCACCCACAAACTCAGGGACTAAACCACACAATGACGTAAAATAACAATAAAAATGTGAAATTGGGATCCACCAAGTGCAAGGGGAGCCAAAAGGAGGACATCATACCCCAACTAACCCCAACAGATGGTTGTCTTTCAACACCCTCCTTTTTAACCATGTAGGCTTCTTCTTCAAGGAATGATGTCATTGGTCTGGAGACCAAGAGGAGGGGTTTTCTATCAAAAAAATAGGTCCAAGTGGGAAAAATGAGGTGTGCTAAATTGGGTATGAAATCCTTACAAGTGCAAGCACCTCTACATAGCAACAATTGAGTGTGATCATGTGTCCTAATGGCCCCACTTAAGAAGCACTAAACACCAACCCAAGGCCCAAATGGCCCAACAAGATGGGGTACTTCTTCCCATCAAGAGGCAGTCAACAATGCCACTAAGCCAACACTTCCTAGAATGAAAACCAAGAGGACCTGCCATGACCTGATCAGGGGTATTTAGCCCCAAAATAAACAGTCTACATAATATAGCCCCAAAAACTTGGTCTTTACAATAAAAAAGAAACCCCTCGCTCTAGAATGTCTAGAAAGGATGCATCTGGCAATCTGAGGCATAACACCCTCCTTCCTACGAAATCTGGCCCCACTTAGATATTGTGCTCTTACTTCAATCTCCCATGCCAAATCTCTTTATGATGTACCTCCTTAGTCCCTCATCCTTGTTTCTTCCTCTCTTAGTTATTTATTCTTAACTAGAGATACCGAGAAAGCCATTCAAAGTTGAACACTAGAAGAGTTGTTGATTGTGAAGGACTTCATTAAGAGTTCCTCAAATATGGATCATACTCCTTTGCTCATCCTATTTCAGATCTATTTAGTTATGTGGTTTTCTTGGGGTTTCCCTCATATTGATCACAGCACATCATTCGCCCTTTACAAATTCCAATGACAGTTTTAATCCTAGCAATTTTAGGGCCATAATGATTGGTCACACTTTTGCCACTTGGTAAATAGCCTTGGGATTCCCCTCAGCTGGTTAGGCATTTTCTCTCACCATCTAAGGATCGAGATGGACCATAGCATCCCACATGTTAAGAGGATTTTCCGGCTATTTCTAGGAGATTGGGCCTGAGGAGCACTTCGTCTTCAAACGCCACATAACCTACAAGATTTAAGAGATGTTCTACTATTGTTTGGGGCTCGAGGGGGACTCCTAGCAATTTTCTTTCACTACCTCAAATAGAGGTGACCAACCTCTTACATCAGTGAGGTGGTGATCCACATATGGGAGACTTTGTGCAATCATTTCAGAGCTAGTACTATCAAGCTCATCACTTCTTTCTATCTACTTTCACTACTAGAGGAAGTAAGCATATGTCATGCTCTTCATTCTTAATCATATTGGTGGTAGATCTGTGAGACAACAAACTTCCTACCACCAAATTGACAAACACCCCACCTCTAGGAGATCTTAGAGTCGAACCCACATCATATAGAGTGCTACCCATGGACCATGCTCGAGCAGTCAAACTTCTATCAAGAGGTTTTTTTTTCCCCTCAACCTCAGATGTTAGGAGAGACAATTCATTTTTATCCAAAGCTCCTCCCAAAATTACATAGTTGGGCCACCTTCGACCCAAGTAATCTCCAGCAGACATCATCAAGATTTATGTCAATCCCTTGCTAGTGATAGATAGTGGCTTCCCTGTCAAACACTCCTAGCCATGAAATGAGCAGCCACAAAATAGGGCCTTTAAATTTTTGGCTCTCAAAGCCCCATTCACTACAAATACATTAGGAAAAGTCTCCCACATAGAACAGAAAATTCAACAAATGCATGCATTGTGCAAAATAATAGAATGTGGCAGGATTAGACAAGCATGATTCAAAATTCAACATAACTTCATGGAAACCAAGAGCCTAATTCACAGTTAATCATTAACACACATACATAGAATGCAAATATTTTTCCATGTCATAAAATGTCGTTGAATTGGAGATTCATAAACAAATCTAGAACACTTACCTTTTAATAGAAAAAATTCCAAGAAATTTGTTGCATAAGAGTAATTTCCCACCCAATCATAGGCATCCAATGCAAATACCACCCCCAAGCTACATACTTCTAACTTACTCAACTCAACCCATTTCCTCTCATGCTAAGCCAATCTTCTCATTACAGAAAGCTCCAAGCATCTCATCCAGCCATGGCGGTACTTTTACTTCATGTATCTTTATTTATCTTGCTTTCAACATTCTCCAGGAGTTGCTTTTGCACTCTCACATTGTCCTCTTACTAGATGTATCCTCTAGTCCCATTCACATACTTTGTGGTCATTCAATGGACATTAATATGTTTATCTTATCTTATCTACTCAATAGTTCCATAGGGGTATTCTTCCTTTATAATTCTCTTTAACGTAGGCAAAAAAAGTATGATCTGTTGAATGCCTTCTAGGAATAGTCTACAAACTAACACTTGGCCCTCAAGCATTCAATGAGGAACAAACAACAATGGGTGAAGGATTGATTTTGAGCAGTTTCAAATTTATCGAGGCGACACTAGGTCTTGAGGTATTCACGCATACCGAGGGGCATGCTAGGATCTTGTCTCTCTGAGAGGAGGTGAGGTATAAATTGTTGGGATGCCCAGACCCTATGCTAAGTGTTGATCATAAGTATTTCCATAATAGTGAAAAGGATAAGAGTTGCTTACTTCTTTCTATCTAGCCTAACCTCTATGCTCTCCTACAACCATATATATCTCATCCACGGTCTACAATTTCCTCTTCACAACGTTGATTTTGTCAATTTCCAAATTGGTTCATGGTTAGCAATGGAGAGTAATGCGTGGGAATTCTTGAGCACGAACTTGAGAATGATAGATGAATGAAGTGAATGGAAATGAGAGAGTTGAGGGAAATGAAGGTTGACATTTCTTCTAACATGAGGATTGAAGTACTCTTACATTTCCCCATGATGATTGTGCTCAGCCCAAGCTTCAATAATATGAGATAAGACTTCCTCACCAACCTCTTGCATGCATCGAATGATTACTTTTATACATCAATAGAGGTGGGTGGCTTCATTTAAGGCACATGATGGAAAAGAGATGAGGCTTAAGGATGAAACTTGGTATTGGAGGATTTATTTTTCGTTCAGCCACCCTTTCCTCTTTTCCTTCTAGTGGAATCATAGCTCTCTCATGCTCTCTGCAACCATCTTGGACCATTATATATTATATTCCCGCATTAATATTTACATAGCTTGAATTCATTGTGCCAAGCCTTCCGCATGGTCCATGTAAGTATATTTACATCACCTACTTGCCTACCATTTATTAATCAAGCCATAGCCTTGAGCGTTGCACTAGGAATCCATAGTAGCATGTTTACAACATTTACACATGGGTACATTTATCTAATCTCGGATGGCTTGACTTGCATCACTCTAATTTCTAACCACACATTTACAATTTATACATAATCTAGTCCAATACAATCCAAGGGTCAAAACCGGGGTATTGCATATTCCATAGACAAAGGCAAGGATACCTCTTCTCCCTCTTCCTCAATTACTTCTCCTTTTATTTCTAGTTATAATGTTGATATTGAACTAGGACCTTGCATCTCTTAGACTTTTCCTCCTCTATTGTACTTAGATCTTGCTACTCTCTCTTTTATTTGCAGTTGCATATTTCTTTATTTTGTTTGCTTTTAGCATCTAGGAATGTTCTAGATGCTCCAATATCATATTGACAACTTGTTATACTCTCAATCTGGTTGACATTTTTCTTGGCCAATTGTTGGACATTAATAAATTTATCATATCTTAACTTTTTTTTCAAAAATCTCATTAGGATTATAGTGCAAATTAGTGTTTCTCTTCTTATAGAAGATCAGACTCTACTACTTTTTCCAAGGTTTACCTCATGGATTTATCCCTTTGTACTTCTTGTTTTATTATTATGTTATTGTTTATGTAGGTGATGCCTTCGACACTCCACTTCATAGTAGCATAATTCGAGTACGAATATGGATACGAATTCTATTCAATACGGAAAAAATACGTAACGAAAAAATCTAGTACGAATAAAATACAAAAGTAGGTTAATTCTAAATCTAAAAACATGTATTTTTCAAATTCCAAAAAAATTAAAAATATACATCAACCATTGAAGATGTTCATGTAACATTGAATATTCATTAAAATCAACTTGAAACATATTTGAAAAGCTAGCTTCAGCCTTCAAATTGAACAAATTCTCACCGCCCGGTGGATTAGTTTCAATTCGCAGTGTGCACTATTCATGGACGATGGTATCATACTATCACGTTTTGGTATCAACTTTCGCAGCTCGTGGTAGTATATTTATAGTATATACACATAACAATAATCTATTAAATGTGTTATAATGAAATTTACAACGTTTCAGGTCGGCCAATGGGCGAAAATATTTTCAAACATTACACGTCGGCTGGGTCGTATTCGTACAGGGCCGAATATTCGTCGAATTCCAAATGCATTCGAAAATTACGTATGGGAAACCCTAATTCGGACGTATCATGCTACTATGCTCCACTTTGCCACCATTGTTGTACTTTCAAGTCTCATTGACCTATTTTGGTCATTTGTGGACAACAATATATTTATGAATTTTTCTTTCCACAAGTGCTTGACAGATTCCCCTCTCCTCTCTAATCACTAGCAATCAATACACCATGTTTTTCTTGTTCAAAAGTTCAAATATGAATAATTCCAAAGCCCATATTAATCGTTCCATAGCACATTCTATAATTTTGCTTCCACCACCATTGCATTTGGACAAACTAGAACACATCAAGATTGTAAAAACCTTGCCTTACTCTTGTGCCTTAGTAAATACATTTCAACACCTAATTCCACCTTCAAGTTTTGCTTAGACATTTCACTCACAAATCAAATTCTGATTCAACCCATGTACATATAAGATATCCCCTCAACCAATCCCCTCTATAAGCCATATGCTTGCTTTCCTCTAAATCCATGCACTAGATATTTGTCTCCTTTCTGTTTTCTAAGATTTGAAATTATAAGTCTCGACTTTCTTCATTATACCCCGCAAAATTCTCTCCATGTGATATATTCTTGCAATCCAGATCTCTTTTCCTTTTCATATGCTTCCTCTTTAAGTGACCAGACTTGCCACAATAGTGATAAAACATTGATGTGGTTGTATTCTTATTACTATCCCCTTGCCCAACTTGTCCACCTTTTTGTGCTTCTATATTTTTTTTATGCTACTAGAGAATTATCAGAAGTTACTTTATCCTCATACTTTTTATTTACCTACTTTTAGAATAAAAGACCAACTAGATCCTTGTTGAAATTGCAATTACCTTTTTGTTAAGTTCAATCTTGGGATGAATAATTTTTAGGACTTTGGAAAACTATCTAGAGTTGTTGTCACCAGCCCTTTGTCATCCAAATTAATCACAAATGTAATAAATTGGTTCCATATATCCTTTAACTTCATTAAGTAATTTGTCATGGATCTCCCATCTAACATCTTCAAATTCCTTAACATGTTCTTTACATACAATATCCTTGTCACATTTGAAGTCTCATACAATAACACTAATTTATTTCAACACTTCATGTGCGTAATTTTATTTTGTACATATCGTATGACTTCATCTATCATTGTGGAAGTGATTATCACCGGTGCTTCCTTTTTCCCATCATGAAAATTTGTTATTTGATGTCGTCATTGCTCTTCGGCTTAACTTCAGTGTTCAGTCACTAAACCCCTTAACTTCTTGTATAGAAGTAGTCTTTATTTCATACTTCCTACACTACAATTCTTTCCATTAAGCTTAGGTGTGTTAATATTCTTGATCTTCTTAGTGCATAATCTTGCTTTAGGGTTAATAATTATCACTAATGTTATTATTGTTATAATATTTTATGATAATAATAATTATATATATTCTTGTATTAAATTTTAATAATATAATAACTATATATATTATTATATTAATATTATAATATTAATATTATATAATAATATATTTAGAAGCTATGTTGTTGGGAGCGGGGAATGAGAGCGAAGCGAAAAGCAAAATTTTCAAAAGCTCTCGTTTTGGGAGCGTTTCGGAAGCGTTTTTTCTACAGTATATATTTTAATGTATTTTGATGGATTTATATCTGAAAAACATGTAGGATGTTGAATTAGCTATAGAATACATGGATTAAACCATATAACATCCATCATCTAGTAGTTATAACTTATAACATTATCATCAAATGATCAACCATAAAAAAAAATTGTAGGAGCTTGGCAAAGAAGGGAGGTACCATAACATTGTCATCAAATGATCAACCTAGTATAGGAGCTTTTAGTATGGGAAAGGTCAAAAGTGCCTTGGGAGTGTGCTCCCAAAACTGGGAGCGTTTTGGGAGCGAGCTTCGAGAGCGGGAGCGAGGTGGTGGGGGGCGCTCCCACACAACATAGTTTAGAAGTGTGACCACGCTTTCATATTTCACTATAACCATTAACACTAAGACAAAATTGCACCATCAAGATCTAGAATATTGTTATTATGTTTATAATATTGTATTATAATAATAATTACATATATTACTATATTAATATAATATTAGAATATACTTGGAATTATATTGCCAAAAGGGGATATGAGCTCTACAAGAGTAATAATAGGATATCCATGGGATGGAAGAAGACTATTAGCTTGTAGATTACTGGGATGACCCCACAGTGAGGTATTGATCCTGAGATTTCAATCATTGGTGGGAATCCTATTGTCAAGTGTCTTGAAGGAGATAATATTTTTGCTTACCAATCCAACATAGGATCTATTAGAGGCTTTCATTGTGTCGAAACCAATGCCAAAGAAAGATTCTTCATATCCTAGCCAGGAGTGTAAGGAATTGTTTCCCTATACAATATCTAGTTCTCCGAAGGCTTTTTAAAACATTCAAGCTAGAGTTGCTTAGGATAATGAGTTAACTTATTTCAAGTTGTAACATAAGTGTTGGGAAAGAATGATACAATGGGTCAATCTTCTAATAATAAATCCTCTTCCTATTGTCGTGGTACAAAGATTTCCTAATATTGCTCTATTTCTAGTGAAAATTTGAGAGATAGGGTTCTACATAGAACTGAGCTCTTAAAAGAGGGTTAGAAGCCCTTTAGCCATTACCATCTTAGACTAAGGAAAGAGGAAGAGAATATCGGGGGGGGTCAAGGATTGGGGGTGTTACAGCATAAAACTACCATGTGTGTTAAAGCTCCAAAGAATAAGGCTAGCCCAAATATATCCTACAGGTGTTACCTATTGTCGCCTCAATAACCATCTCTCTACACTTCAAGTTGGCTCTTCTCCAACTCAAGGGGGGCTTCCCTAGGGTTAAGATTGTTAGGCTATGGCAACAAAGATACAAGGTGATTTAAAGAGTTAGCAAACAAGAAGTAAGATAGGGTTTCAAGCGATTTGAAAGTTATGTCCCATTTAAATTCTCCTTCCCCTCCCACTAGTGAAAAAGTTAATAGTGCTTTGGGGGTTGGGAATTCTAGACAAAATCTTTTGAATTTAGTTTGATACCCTAATAGGTTGTCCTTGGGAAAGAATGATACAATGGGCCAGTCTTCTGATAATAAATCATCTTCATGTTGTGGTGGTATAGAGATTTCCTAATATTGCTCTATTTCTAGTGAAAATTGAGATATAGGGCTCTATATAGAATTGAACTCTTAAAAGAGGGTTAGAATCCCTTTAGCCATTACCATCTTAGTCTAAGGAAAGAGGAAGAGAATATGGGGGGTCAGGGATTGGGGGTGTTACAGCTCGAACTAGCATGTGTGTTTAAAGCCCTAAAGAACAAGGCTAGCCCAAATATATCCTATAGGTGTTACCTATTGTCACCTCGATAACCTCTCTCTACGCTTCAGGTTGGCTCTTCTTGTAAATTTTCCTTTAATATTCAAGCTAGGGCTAAACAATGTATTCAAAATTTCTACTAATAACCACACATGAATATCTTTTACAAGTATGCAGCGGAATATAAAGTACTGAGAAACAACATCAATATTGACACTATTATTTTGGGTATGGAAACCCCCGGAAAAAGCCAAGATGGGAAAATCAGTGCAACAGTCAGATATGGATTTTAATATAGAGAAAATATGAAACTTTTACAATCACTGCTAATCACCCAAACCTGGCGAAGCAGTACTCGACAGAATCACTGGAAAACCCCAGCTAAAACCCAACACTCCTCTTCTTGGATGTACGGCCAACAGTACGACCTCCCACACGTGCGGTATGGATCCGTACAGATGTACGACTGCTGTACGAAATCCATACAGTATGTACGACAGCTGTACAGAATTTTGTACAGTACGACCTCCTCTGCAGCTGCTTCCTGTGTGGTCTGTGCGGTCTTCTTCTTTCCTGGAAGCTTGGTCACCTAGTCTGTTAGCTCCTCCGTCTTCTCAGCTAAATCCTCCGTCTGACTTTCTCTCTCTGTCTGTATCCTATATCTGTTGGAATACAAGTGTGCGTGTGTGTCATCTCCACCAATTGACCTTTCTTATATAACTTTAGGTAAAGTGAAAACCCTAATTTTACTTTCACTTAAAGTCAATAAATAATTAGATCACTTTAATCATTTTCCAAAGTAAACTTAGAAAAAATAATTAAATACAATTGGCTTCCTAATTTAAGTCTTTTGCATGCAAGGACACATGCATGTAGGAAGACCTTCCTTGTTGCTGCTAGTTTAACACTTCTCCAACTCAAGGGGGGCTTCCCTATGGTTAAGATTGCTAGGCTATGGCAATAAAGACACAAGGTGGTTTGAAGAGTTAGCCTTAACAAAACTTTAGGTCTTTTTGCAGTATGCGATAAAAGGGTGATGGGAGGACCATAAAGACTAGTGCCAATACCCAGGGAAAATGGAGCCAAAGGGAGCAAGACCAATAAAGGGGCAAGTACATGAAGAATGAGGATAAATTAGATCCCTTGTAGTGCCAACTAATAAACCCACCATGGTACGACATGAATGTGGAAGTTACTAGGAGATCCTTTGCGGTGACAACTCAAAACAATGTTAACTACGGTATGCCTGATACAATGAAATATTACAAGTTTTTACTCTTTAAAAAATTAAAAATGACTCAGAAACAATGTAACATTCATGCATAAGACATCGAATGGATGGAGTAGATTCTTCACTCACAATCATTCCAATGGGACGAGTTTCCTCCTATGGTCCTGCTAGTTAGTGATGCTGAAGATAAGCATCACTAACGAGCAGTTTACCCATATTCAAGAGTGTGATAAATCTTTCTTTCAATACATCCCGATCTGGTCTATTAGAAATAATTTGATAATTTGATTTATTATACAGTGGCTGATTCCTGGCCGCTGCAATTTAAGGATTTTATTGTTGCTGTGTTTCATCCAAGGTTTCCATAAAGTTGCAAACAGATGGCTTCTTTCAGATCTGGTATGCAGACGTACTCAATATGAAAACCTCAACCTCAGGACTGGGGTATGGGTCGATCTCAAGTTTAGCACTGAATATGCCCTTCCAAATTCATCTTCATTGTAGTTGCCGGTTGACTAATTTCAGGGCTACTGCTGTAGAAGCATTGCCAGTGAAGATCAAAGCCATATCTGGAAATGACACTGCCGCCTCAATGTTTTATGGGAGTGAACAGACTTGACAATGTGCTGGGCTTTAATGCTCAAAATTGCAAGACATAACCTCCAGGATAATGAACGTTTTAGTGCAAACCACCAGGCAATTTTCCACAAGCAAAAAAACTGTCAAACACCCTGTATATGGACGGGCAAGTCTGAAACACTGCCTCAATCATAGCTCAACAGTACACATAACCAGAACATGGGGTTTTAACCCATAACTCCATTATGCAGTTAGTTCCTCATCCAATCTCATTCCAACTTCAACAAGATTCCTTCCTTTTAGTCAGCTTGAATGTGAAGAATCTAAGTCATTGTGCACAGTCCTGAAGCAATCATGATGGAGACTCGATGTCTCAAATGAGGCACCCTTGCTACAGGGCATTGGACTTATGCTGGAAAAAATGCTATTGGTTTTCTTTGATGTAGATGTAGCTTCCTTTGACGTTGTGACTTCTGCTCAATGCCCCATAGGCCCATCAAACTCCCTGCTGAATTTAATACGAGAATTACATGTGGACACTCATGCAATATGGGGGGTACATGTATGTGGACATTCATGCTTTGGTAGTGATGGAGTTAAAGCATCGAAACACATGTCAATTAGGATAAAATCTAACATTCAAATTTCCCAAGAAAAGGCATGGAGGGAAGTCCAGCAAGGAAAACAAAAACAAACCACCAGGGGCCTTAGAACAAATCAGAACCTACAGAGGGTTGGAAGATGATTGTATTGTCCTTAAACATTGAAGGGTTGGGAAGCCCCTCCAAGCAGCTAGCCCTTTCCGGACTTATTGAGATAGAGAATCCCAGTATCCTTTTCTTACAAGAAACCAAGGAGGTAGGGAAAAATTGTTGGGCTATTGAAATCCTTTTTAAAAAATTGGCTTTTTGTTGCTATTGATGCTTTAGGTATATAGGGCAGACTTGTCAAAGGTTTGAGGTTAAATGTTTCTCTGATAAATGCTATCTCTTTTGTATTAGGTTTATGTGCAGCCATTGAAGTAAAAGCTTTAAGCATATGTTTTTCTATTCTAAATGTAGATGGTCCATATGAAGATAGACAAAGGTATTGGGATAGCTTTTCTTTCTCGTGAGCCTTTAAAAATAAATTGTGTTACTATAGGAGGAGGCTTGAATTTCACTTGGAGCAGTTTAGAGGTTTGAGGTGTTTCGGCAAAAGTGGATAGGCTAGGGATTATTTTAGATTAATTTCAAGCAATCAAGTTTCATTGACATAAAGCCAGTCAATATTTCACCAATCTGGAGAAATAATAGATTGGGGAATGATGGTGTCTCGGAGCATTTGGATCGGTTTCTTGTGGATGAGAATCTCATAGAGAAAATTGATAAATTCAGGTCATGGCCCAGAAGTGGTGGAGGCTATGACCATAGCCTGATCATCCTACAATTAGAGATGAAAATTGACAAGCCGTCCTCTCCATTCAAATTCAACTCTAGCTGGGTGGTGAAGAAGGAATTATAGCTTTTGGTTAAAAATGAATGGAGAGGTTACAATGAGAGCTTAGGGACTGCAGCATGTGTTTAGTTTGAACTTTGAAGACAACGAATAGCATTAAGAGTAAGGGATGGACTGAGCAGCAGAAACATACGAAGTTGAAGAAAATATTTTAAGGGAAGTTGAGAGGAGATAAATCAAATTCATAAGAATCATGCAATTGGGGTATTCAATGAAGAAGAAAGGTATTCATGCACCAGATAATACTCGACATCAATTATTTAATATGGAAGATCCACATAATTAGAAGTCAAAACAAACACCCTGATTCTTATTTATATGCACACTGATCCACACTGTAACCTCAATTCAAAAATATTTATCAATAATGCAACATATGGCTGAAAACAACAATAAGAACAAAATATATCACTAGCTTCTTATTGGACAGCCACCAACATCCTACCTGCAATTCATTTTTGTTTAGGCAAGGGCTTTATGCTTACTCTAGTAATGAACCTTTGATTTAAGCATTCTTGCAGAAATCTCCCAACAGAGATAAAAAAAGAATGAAAGAAAAAACTACCCTCTTGATCAACCATTGATTCTGAGGGAACATTGAAATATTGACATGCAACTTCTTCAAATAATAATATGCCTACCAAGTCATAAAAATATAAGATTGCACAATTAAAGGCTATATGAGAATGCACACAATCGCAAAATACTACATCTGGAAGGCTTTTAACATTAATTATAGTTTAGTATATGAAATTTGTTAGAAAGTTAACTCTGAAGGTCCTCTTTATAGTTTTGGTGTTGTGTGATAAAGAGGACATAAGAATTTGTCCCTTGTGTATTTATGTATAAAGTTGAGTTATATATAAATAAATGATGTTTTGTACTTTATTGTATTGGGTCTTACTTAAACGTTATTTAATAATTAAAGTGAGTTATTATTAAATAAGGGTGCATTAAATGATGACCCTAGATTTTGTAAAAGCATCTCAACCATAGATTAGGTGGTCAAATGGGTAGTTACATTTTTTAAAGTATAAGACTAGGGTAAAGGACAAATTAAAGACACCATGAATGAAGAGAGAGAGAGCAAATTGAGACTGAAGGAGAGAGAAAATACCCTAGAGTGGGCACGATTCCCAATGCAAGCAGTAGCATCTGTACAGCAGCATTAATTGCAGCCTGTCAGATCCGTACAGCAGCAAGTGTGGACACAGAAACCAAGGCAGACCGTACAGCAGTCCAACAGGCTGTACAGCATTAATTGCAGGTTGGGCACGATTCCCGAGGCAGCATTTAATTGCAGAAAAGTACAGTCCATACAGTCACGTGGAAGAGAAGTGCAGTTCCGTACAACACGTGTGAGGCCATACAGCAGGTTATTTGCACGGAAATCGAGGTATTTTGCTGTTGTTTCAGTTTGGGCGAATTTGTCAGTAAGGGTTGGAAGAGAAATAATTTGTGTTGTTGGAAAATTTTCTGAGATTCTCCTTTAATGATCATTTTCTCTTTCTAGGGTTTTCCCCAGGAGTTGGGGTTTTGCCCGGTCTTTGACCAAAATTTCTGTGTTTACATGTGTGAATGATTGCTTCTGTATTGAGAAGTTATTGATCATGGTGGTTTATATTTCAAATTCAAGAAGTATTTTTTAATCATAAACCCTGGTTAAATCAAATGTTTGACTTAATGTGTAAATGAAAAATTCCATATTAATGTCAATGAATTTCTTCAAAATTCTTAAGGTTTTGCAACAAACCAGTTGTTGGAGGCTTTAGCTCTCCACCAGCTGCATATTTACCCATGACACCACCACACCTGAAAGAATACAGTAAACACGATAGAGTTAGACAAGCTTACGAATTACAAGACTATTGCATACATATATACATTCCTTCTTTTCTATTTATTTTTTGAAAACAAAATTGACAGTACACTACACAAAAACTGAACGCCTAGAACAAACAAGGATAGATTGTTCTCAACCATCATGGAGATTTAGAGACTTTATTGCTTTAAAATATTGCCGCTTCAAGGATGCTCATAGGCAATCAAAAAGGCTCCTGATTGAGAAAAATGCATAGGTTTCTAATACAACAGAAAACATATAGCTACATTCATTTGGAGATCAATGCAGGGGAGAAGTACAGCTATTATGATTTTCTTCTTGTGCTTTAACATCATATACAATGTGTTCCCCTGAAAAGGTACTTAAAAGCCATCCCTTCACATACAGTTGGGACACTCCATCCTCTCTAAATGACCTTCATTTGACATATTCAGGATCCTCTTGTGATTGAACACAAGCTAATACAATGAAATCATATCGGGCATTTGTTGGAGCACTTGATGTGGCACAAAACCAAAAGCAGGAGTGGAAGTCCAAAGATGTTTCAGGAAGGACCAACTAGGATTTCTTCTGTAGGAACCCTATATCTACTTTTCCTGTTGTTCATGAGCTTTTTGGTCCCCTAGGGAACATTCCAAAAATCGCTGGGAGTTTCTCCCTAGAGTAAGATCATTGGAAAGAAAGATATTGTAAAAATCCCATGCTGGATCATTTTGAGAACATTCCCGTATGCATTTTTTATCAGAAGGGGACCTAACAGAGAATTCCTTGCAAATTTAGATGG
The DNA here is from genome assembly GCA_001517045.1 of Pseudotsuga menziesii. Lineage (NCBI taxonomy): Eukaryota > Viridiplantae > Streptophyta > Pinopsida > Pinales > Pinaceae > Pseudotsuga > Pseudotsuga menziesii. The sequence continues at coordinate 41,629 of LPNX011086188.1, read as the reverse complement.
ACTTCGAATATGGAAGCTCTTTCAATAACCTTTAACTTCTTCAAAACAGTTTTGTAAACCATTCTCACCAAGGGGAAGATAAGGAATGTCCATGTTTGGGATACTGTGAAAAATGATTCCAACTTATAGACCTTCTGGAAGATGATAAAGCTTTACAGACAATCTGTCTTCCCACTTCCTCTTTACAAAGAAACTTCTAAAGAACCCTATCCACTTGTTAGATGGACTTTGAATATGGAAGCTCTTTCAATATCCTTTAACTTCTTTAAAACAGTTTCGTAAACCATTCTTGCCAATGGAAAGATAAGGAATGCCCATGTATGGGAAACTGTGAAACATGATTCCAACATATAGACCTTCTGGAAGATGATAAAGCATTACAGACAATCTCTGTCTTCCCACTTCCTCTTTACAAAGAAACTTCTAATGAACCCTATCAACTTTTTAAATGTTTTCATTCTTAAAATTAGACAACTTGGCACATGCTATATACATAAACAATAGATTTCATGGCCTATTCAAGTGAAGCATTTCCAAGAAATAAAATTAACACAATACCTGCATAGAATAATCTCTACCACCAGTTTTTACTGGATTACTACAGAAGTACCTAGTATTTCCTGAAAGGACAATTACAATCACCCACCCATTTCAAAATGTTATTTTAGTTTCCAGTTTTACAATTTCACTTGGGAGTCTAAAATTTTTGCACATTTATGTTTTCTTATGACAACATGTGCTTATAAGATATATCTTTGTGTGCACAAGGTATCATATATTTCAAGACATTCATACAATGGTGAATATTTCATGGTTTAAACTACAGACTTTAGAAAGTCAAAAAGAAGACTGAATAGAGCGTGCCATGCCATTATTTGGCATGGGTTGACAATCACTAATCAGAAAAAAAATCTCTATTTATTATATGTCAAAAATAATTCAATCTTACCAACGAAAATAGTCACTCCTTATTCCCAGTGGTGCAGCAAGTAAAATATCTGTAATCCATGGGGTCAAGAGCCTTAAAGGCTTCTTGTCTTGGTCCTGTCTGATAGAATGACCTAAAATTTCGTTCTCTCTGCTACTACTTGTACTTGCACTGTTCCCACTAATACACCTTTCTGTTTCCTGATTCTGTGCTCTATCAACTTTGTAAACTGGTCGGTTGTAATGTGTTAATACTCTCAATATCTCTCCACATGCAAGAGCCCATTGCTCTGAATAGTCCTGCCAAAGAAAATGCTGTCATGAGGCACAGCATAACACATCACTTCACCCTTGCCCAATCAAAACACATGAAAAGGCAAAGGCCAAAAATGGAATGAAATTTTTTAATAGTGAAAATAAACATTAAAAATAGTCAGTCCACTGCAATTGACTAGAAAATATAAGAACTTACAAAAAACAAAAGGGAGACTTTTATAGCTGAAGAAAGAAAAATAGTGAACTTCAAAACATCTACTATACAAAGCATACCTCACTAGATGGGCTGAACAAAGAAGTAAAAGAACTGAATGGAGGGCTCTTCTTGTCATATATTAATGTTCCATCGATGATACATGACAGCAATGGATGAATAAATGCATGGCCATGCTCTGGATGGTGAAGGACAAATATAGCTAGAAGCCAAGATGACAACAACACACTTGTCAAACCATTAGAAAATTGACTGAAAATGTGGTTGCCATGCAAAATAGCAAATGATTTGAAAAATAAGAGAAGAAAAAAATTTACAGAATTTGGAATACCTAAGACATCATCCAAGAGACAAGCCTCCCCATTTGGATAATGGCTATGTACTAGCTGCAAAAGATAAGAATGGTTTCACTAGGCATCCTGGAATAATAAATAAAAACCCTTATACTGTGATTTGACTATTGTGAAAGCAACCCTTTAAGGACGTCAAAACCCTAGATAATTTCTCAAAGGACTTTATCATATATTTTGCTATTTCAACTATGCACAGAACAGCCATCTTGATATTCTTCTGAGTAAAGTTAAGAAGATGTACCTCAGCAATATCATCTGGGAATTCTTCTGAAGTAAACTGTGCAAAGAGCTCCACATAAGCCAATATTTCTGCCTGCAAAATAAGAAGGAAACTTTGTAAATTTCACTTGCAAGCTTTAACTTAAATACACAAGATAAGCAAGTATATCCTAACTACCCTACTTGCAAAATTAGTAAAGGTTTCTTTTAATGAAAATATCTATATATTTCATTATAAATTAATACAGATGTACATCAAGGAGCCAATGAGCAGACAAGATCCCCCTTACCTATATAAGCAAGGAGAGCTAGCATGTCTACTTTTGCTACAACTTCAAGATATATATCTTTCCTAAAAATGGTATTTGTGGCTGGAATTGTATAGCCAAATCTCATATAAACACGGGCATTTCTCCCAAGTTGAACACAGTATTTGCTTCATAAAATGTTGCTCAACACCATCACTTTCATAAGAATGAGATGCTTGTCAATTTAATTACATCCCATGTAGTCCTGCCTGACTGTCAAACCACCCATAGATAAAACTGTACTCAACAATAATTCAAACCTAAAATGCTCTAGAAATTTCGCAATACTAAATAACATGCTTAAAGTTAACTTTTTTAATTTTGTGACAACCCCATAATGGCCATTTGTAAAGCCAATGCAATGATCGATCCTTGACCAATAAGTCATTATGAAGGACCAACCATCCTAGTACTGGAGTCTTGAGAAAAAAGTGGGCCTTCCAAATACCTTGACACTTCTTGGTCCAACTTGTTTCAAAATTTTGAACATTTTATTTCTTGTCAAAGCAATCTACCATTGAACAAGTTGGATAAATTTTATAATATAAATCCCTTTGGTTTGATAATCCATAAATGGCTTCCCATAAGACCATTTCCAATCTTTCCAAACAGGCCTATGAACACACCCGAAATTCTCTAGAATATTGCAGGTCTAAATAAGATGCTTAATTGTTTTAAATTTGAGACAAACCAAACTACATCCATTTGTAAGACCAGCGCGATGCAATCAATCCTTAACCATCCAAGTACTTGAGTCTTAAGAGAAGAGTGGCCTTCCAAATACCTTAACACCTCTTGATCCAACTTGTTTTATCATCTTGAACACTACAGTTCTTGTTAAGAAATCTAACAATGAACAAGTTGATTGAATATGATCATAAAGCTAATTCGTTTGGTAGTGCCCATAACACCATTTCCAATCTTTCCAAATAGGCCCATGAATGCCTAAATTTAGCTTAAAATAGACTTCACAAATTATTTAAAAATGTGTAGTGAAAGCAAGCTTGTCCATAGCCTAAAGCCTTTGGGACCAGTTAAGAGTCCTCCAAGACAGCCAATTGCCTATGTCAATGTCCCACAAATCTCCCCATCTATGAAAAGTTAAACATTTCCTCGCCAACCTTTTTCCCAAAAAAGGTAGGAATTTACCCAATTCGGCCCCTCTCCACCAAAAATGTCCACATTGGTCGTGTACCTAAATCACATCCTTGTGATAATCCACATGTTCATAATGCAACAATCTAGATATCGTTGCCAAAGACTTTAAAAACTCTAGAAGCACCAGCAATATCCTATAGACTATAGGGCTCGAAATGCCATTTAAATGTGTAGCACTTTGAAGACAATGGCGAAAAAGTATGTATCTAGGTGCATTCTTGCACATAGCCAAGACAACCCATTTAGTTGCCAACACAATCCCTTGAGCACACAATAGTTAGACCAAACTTTCTATATGTTCTGGGCAAGGTAGAGGCCCTCAAAAACCAAAGAAAGCCACTTGTTTCTACCTTGCTTGTCCCAAAGAAAACATCAAAGAAGCACTTCCATCTACTTGTAACTTATACCTAAAGGAAAGAAACATGGATAGTAAAATACATAAGTTGCAACTATGGATTCTCTCCACTAAGGTGATTCAATTTCCAAGAGGAATGTCAAAATTTCTTACCATTACGGTGATTCATCAGGAGTCCAAAATTTCCTTTTTAGGGCCTCTAAGGGGGGTCGACCTCTCGTATTTGATCCAAAGGACTGCTTGGCGATAGAATTTTTCAAACCATTCAATTGATTTGAGAGACTTTGGACTAGTGCCATCTGCCCTAAGCATGGTTGAACTAGGGTTTTCGGATCATCTCTACTGTAATATTTAAAACCCTGTCTTGGCCCCATATGTGGGTTTTCTTGATGTCTTCAAGACTTTCTTTTGTTGACCGAATGGATTGTTTCCTTGACACACATATGGCAGTGTACGTTGTAGATCAAGTTGTACCAGATTCAAAAGATGATTATTTTATATTGGATATTGTAATTATACAAGGCCTACTCAACTTCTGGTGGTTATTCGCATTGACTCGAACAATCTTGTGGTCCTTTGTTTGCAAAGGGATACACTCTTCACATCCTTTGATGCAATTCCCACTCATAGGTCCACAAGATCTATCCCACTCTATTAAAGATTCTACGGCTGATTCTCATCTTATTTCAGTGGATCAATTTGATTAACTCAAATGTGATATTTGTCCTAATGGGACATCCTATATGCAACATACTTCAACGGCTCCTTTCAAATCTCTCCAAAGACCCCCTTTGTTTGATTGTGGAACTGTGTGGATATTGGTCCTATGGTGTTTTGAGGGGGATCTATCTTTAGATGGCCCACATTTAGCATTATGGGTGGAAGGTGTTATCTAATGCTTTCTCTTCCTAGCCTCCTATCTATCTTTAGGGAGTATGTTATGCATAGGGTAGACCCTATGTTGAGATGGTTACCCATTGACCCTCTCACTTCTTTATTTTGACTACGGTTGACCTTCTTTTTGAGTCGGTTATCCACACAACAACTCTCACTTGCATTTCAGTCATCTACATTATATATTTTGACCACGGCCACCCTTTACTAGGAGCTAGATATTTATAAACCTACCCTCATATTATACTTGAGCATCCTTCTAACTTTCCCTCTCTCAGGTGCACCTATGTGGGGTATCCATAAACCCACAAAATTGTTGTATTTGAGCATGCTTGTCATACTCAAGCTCTTTTAGATATATGGAGTTGGATCTTCTAAGTTCTCACTCTTGCTTCAACTCCAGTGGATCTTATTTGAGGTGGGTACCCCCTCTATTACAAGATGTTTATTTTGACACCTCTTTAGATAAATAGTTTAGTACCACTCTCCCAGTAGATGTACAATATGGCAGGGATATATGTTCCCACCCTTCTTCATTATATAAGCAAGTTAATGAGTTCTTTCCAACATATGAGATTATTGGTGGTTGTATTCATCATTTCTATACAAGATGTCTCTTGAAACCCTTCAGATAAACAATTTAGTCATATACCTATTGTAAAGATGGCGTTCAGCTTCAAGCCTATTGGGAACTAGAATCACATACTTCTGATAAAATGAAACTGAGGACCACCATCTCTGCTGCATGTTGAGCAGATGCAAAGTTCAAGACTCCACCTTAGTCGCAGACAAAAGGAGGGTCTGTTGCTATCATATTTTTCTCAAGTTAGGCTGAAAACCTCCACTTCTTGACAGAAGAAAAACACTCTACAATTCAGTATGATAGAGATGTTGTCACGTATGTGGGCATTAAGGTATTGCTTACATGTCAACTTAAAAAAAACAATACTTAAAACAAATAAAATTGATATTAAATGTTAGTTAAATATAGATATAATTAGAAAATTGAAATAAAAATATCAGAAAGAGAGAGATTTGATATGTATACCAAATATAAAAAGATAAGGGAGAGATCCAGATTTACACAAAAATAGAAATACTATAAATAAAATATGATATTTACATAAAAAAAAATTATACGATTATACCTCTCTTCATTTATGCCTATTCCTAGATTCACCTTAAATGATCAAAATATTTACACCTCAAAAGATCTGATCTTTCTCAGTACTTGATAAATCCGGAGTTAAGGTGGATAAGCTGGTTCAACTCAGTACTGAAGTAGATATCCACATGAATCTGTCAATTGGGTCTAGCCCAGGCAGTTGAGACTTGAGAGGAGTGTTAACCTCTCCACCCAGGATCAATTCACACAAGTGAAGTGTTCAGTTCATATTGTGTATCATTATTTGAAGAATCTCTTTTACCCTAGGAGCATCCTTGGAATGAGAGGAAGTGCCGAGTAGATATTCCACATGATATGTATTTCATGGAATATCCACACCAATCAGGCTAAATGTTAGCACTGATGAAAAAGAACGGTCTCGTATTGAGCATTATAAATGGAATTCACTATTGACATAATTGGCAAAGGAGTTTTCATTTGACGGTTTCCACTATTACTTTTATCAGAGCCAACAACTGGTCTTAATGAAAGCATTAAAAATTGCCTTATAGCATAAATGGCAGTGGAGATGTAATGATAACCCACTGTTTGAAAACTTTCTTGTCGACTATGAATCCTATCAATACTAAATCTTTGTCCTATTAACAGCAAACCAATGGAAACTAATCAAGGATATTGTAAATCACGGCTGAAAGAACAATGGAAACTAATCAAGGATATTGTAAATCACGGCTGAAAGAAGTGTTTTAGACAATCCACCTTCAGAAAACACAATGAGGCTTTATTAGTTTGTTGGATAAGTAGATCTTTTGTGAAAATTTTGGTGTGAAGTAAATTTTCAGAGGAAGACAACATTCTTGCCCAAAAAATGAGACAATATTTGCAGTAACAAGATGAAAAGCTATCATTGCAGACGCTAAGGAATCTAATCAACGTTTCAAAATTTCATAACTGCTGACTTGGAGACAGCCTTTGCTAAAATGAAACATACAAAACACTTGAGACAAAGCAAGAAATATCATTGCATACCTGCCGTTGCTGCGTATCTTGAGGTGGTGGCCGAAAAAGAGAAGAAGATTGCAGGCATTGAATCCACTTTTGCTTCGATATAGACATCATCAATCAAACCCCTTCAAGTAACCTGCCCTTTTATCTACCGTTGCTTCCAAGATGCTTAGCGATTATTCAAAAGGCCTTGACCCCGAATGTTCTCTAATTTTGTTGTCTAATCAATCGGAAAAACTTCATTTTCAGAAACACCGGTCCCTTTTGGATCTATATCAACACAAGTTATAGGCATCGAGTCTCCAAACGAACTTGTCTAATTAACACCGATGGACTAAAAGTACAGAAACACACTTAAACTATCCTGAATACTTTTAACAGCCATTAATTTTAACAAGGTGCTGCAAGAACACGAAGACTCTCGTTCTTGACTTAAATATCCTCAAATGCTGTCAAATTTCTCCGATAAAAGACTGGAGAAAGCGTCGCAGCTCCCAAACTCAAATTTGACAGGATCCTGACGCAAACAACAAGAAAAACAAAGAAGTACGATATAAGCATGAATTCAGCCGTTCAAATCGCCACAAACGAAACATCCTCTGCACATCGAAAAAATAATTACGCAGTCCATAACGAATGGAAATACTGTTTGTCCTTTTAATAGGGAGAATTTCAACTGTTCAAGACGACAGGGATAACTTGAAAAACAAAATCGAATTCAGCCGTTCACAATGTCCGCATAAACAAAAAAAGCATCGACTTCGCAGCATTTAAGATAAATCGCTGCAACATCCACCTTCGCTCTGCTTTAAAGTCTGCTAAACCGTTTAGTCTTTGTCAAAGTTTCAGCATACCTTAAATTCCGAAGCTCACGATCGTTTTCAGCCTAGCGAAGCTCGCGAGGCAAGGAATCGAGTGGCCTTCGATGATCTGAAGCTTTAAAAAATCGAGTCTTGGAAGGAATTCGCAGTATTCGACTGCAGTTTGTGCCGAGAGCAAGGGTTTAAAGTTTCTCTTCCTCTCGTTATTCGTTTGTGCTGTTTTTGTTTAGGATTTCTCTGGCTGTTCGTCGTGCTCCATCCGACATGGCACTTAGGAGCTGCTGAGCTGGATATGATATTTTCGGATGTATGTATGTATTCATGGCTTGGTTGATGCCATGCACAACCCAGGTATACATACATCAGATGCATGCATACATGGCCGATGTGTGATCAGTATTATTCCAAGAATCTGGACAAGTGGGACCTTCAATAATTATCAGCGGAATGAGAACTAAGCTGAAATCAATTTCAAATTTCGGTGAAATTAGGTAATGCTATAGTCGTTTTCTATCATTTCCAATACTTAATAGCAGAATGAGAGGGAAATGGCGAAGGTTGAGCCCGGGGTAAATTCAACTCAGAATGAACTCTTTTTTTTTTCAAAAGGATTGGGTTAATTTTGATATAAATCAATTTTCATATTTAATGTTGAAGAGGACGGAAGGAAGGAAACTTTATAATCATAGAAATTATTTAAAAAATTATAAGATAAACATATCTTATTGTTATTATTCAATTATAAGTTTGTGTTATTATTCAATTATAAGGTTATGAAAAATGAGGAGAGTGGGTTCTATAATTCTTGAAGTCAAGAAAAATTTAACAATGCATTTCGGGATGAATCTATATTTTAGATGAAACTTGAGCTCTGAGGTATATAATAAATTTGGCACTTGGTATAGTAGCATAGATCCATCTTAAAAGGGGATTTATTAAGAATTGAGAGGATCCAATTTCTTGAGGTGTAGTTTTTTTTTAATCTTAAATTTTTTACACCTCCAAAAAAAAGTTACACCTCAAGAAATATGATCCATCTTCATGTTTAAGATTGATCTATGTTTTTTATTTTTGCACCGAAGAGGTGTTGTTTAAGATTGATCTATGTTTTTTATCTTTGCACCCAAGAGGTGTGCATACTACAGCCCATTAGGGGAGAGATGTGTAACTCCTTTCATGCTTATCCTAGAGTTGACACGTGTCTTTTATAAAGATTGAGCCCAATAGGAGAGAGATGTGTAACTCCTTCTGTGCTTATTCTAGAGTTGACACATGTCTTTTATAAAAAATAATTAAATATCATTAAAAATAACTTGTGGGCTTAGATTAAATTTAAATTATTTAGACTTGCATATATACAAAACAACATAAATTAGATAAACTAAAACCATAAAAATTAGATTACACGTCTCCACTCTAAAAAAAGGTTTTCACCTTGAGAGATCCAGGTGCTTGGTAGATCCCCTTTTAGATGGATATATGGTCGTTATATTTAATCCCACTCCATGTTTAAGATTGATTTATGCTTTTTATTTTTTTATTTTATAAGCCAACATGGATTTTTTTAATAACATTTTATTTGGTTTTAAATTTTTATTTTATGATCCCACTTTTTATTTGATTTTTTTTATAAGCTCACATTAATTTTTTTTTTTTTTGTTGGTAGCATAATGTCAAATCTCCTCCTCCATAGTGGATTATAGAGCACCTTCCTGCTCTTGATGTAACTACTTGCATTTATCTCTCCCTATTTGCCTAAATGATAGAATAGTGAAATGAGAAGGCCTAAATGGAACTAAATCTACAATATTTCACAACTTTCTCCAAAGTAAATACACCAAGATTAGTTGTGTGTGCCTCTGCCCTTCTTGTCTAAATAATATAGTAGTAAAACAAGAAGACCTAAAATCTACAATATTTCACAACTTTCTCCAAAGTAAATACACCAAGATTAGTTGTGTGTGCCTCCGCCCTTCTTGTCTAAATAATATAGTAGTAAAACCAGAAGACCTAAATGAAACAAGATTTATGAGTATGTAACAACTTTCTCCAAAGTAAACACATCGAGATTAGTTGCATGTGTCTTTCCCAATTTGCCTAAAAAGTATAGTAAAATGAGTATACCTAAGTAAAGTAGATCTATGAGCATGTAAAAACGTTCTCCAAAGTAAATACATCATGATTTAGCTTGAGGAGCTAGAGAAAGATGAAGACATAAGTGATGCAAAATTACAAGAATGAACTCCATTAAAGGCCTATTGAAAAAGAGAACTTGATCTCTTAATTGTAAAAGACATATGATTTCAAGTGCTCCACTAAAAGCCAATAAGTTCCATGTATCTCTTAATAGCCTAAATAATAGGATAGTAAAACAAGAAGTCATGGATGGAGCTACATCTAAGAGTATGTAGCAACTTTCTCCAAAGTTAGTAAAATGAGTCTTCACTCAAGAAGACAATTGAGAAATATGAGAAGAGAAAAGGTAAAAAACAACAATGAACTTGGTTAGAGGCTTATAAGAAAATATGGGAATAGTAGGCTCTCTTAACATTTGATCTCGAAGAAGTGAGTACTACACCATAAATAATTGTACTCTAATGGTACTTGAACTCTTCATTATAGAAGAGTCGTGACTCTGAGTGATCTAGTGAACTTTTGCCTCTTCTTATTTTCCTAAATTTTAAGGGTAGTAAGACAAGAAATACTTAATGGAACCAATTTTAAGGTATATAACTTATTTCTTCGAAAATGAGTAATTTTTTTAATGATTACAATAACAAGGAATCATAAGGGTTTACTATGTCAACTAGAGTGGAGCATTATCATTTCCCCTACCACCATGTCTTTTACACTTATGCTTAAGTTTGCAAATAGGGCCAAGTACAAGTCTCCACAATTTGAGTGGGATAGAATAACATATCCTCATAATTACCTAAACAAAGGTTTATGAATTGAATGTTCCATCCAAATTGGTAGGGAACACACCATTAGTACCCACATTATGATGGCAGGAATCTTAAAAATAAAATAAAAAAGCACACCTTGATTTTGGAAGAATGAAAGTTTCCATGTCTCTACTATTATTAATGATAAACATGGACAACTCTACTCTTCTCTTTTCATTGGAAATTATTATATTATAACAATTTTATTTATAGGAAGAAAATATCAATGAGGTGTGTAGTTTGTTAAACATCTTTATTAGTATTTTGGTTACAGATTCATATCAACAAGTAAGAAGTCTTCATCAATGGATCACAACAACTTTATTCATATGTGTAAAAGATTAACAATGTGGGCCTCTTATTAAACACCCCACTCTAGTATTTTAGTGAATGGACTCAAATACACATGCAAAACGTCTTGAGTTTCAACCTTCAAGTGATATTACTAGTTTGTGGCAACTATGTTTACAATAAAATATTAATGACATGGATACCTTGAGGAACACCATGATCTATTGTTTTGGTTAAGGATTCATATCCACAAGTAAAGGCTATTGAGTTCCAACCTTTAATTAGTCTTGATAGATTGTGACAAATATGTTCACGCGAATACAAGATCAATGGTGTGGGTACCTTCGCAAACACCCTAGTATTAGGTGTTGATTAAGGATTCACATCCATATGTAAAAGGCCTTGAGTTCCAACTCTCAAGTAATTTTGCTAGATCCCAACAACTTCATTCACGGGAATAAAAGATTAATAACATGGGCACTTTGTTAAACACTTCGGGTAGTTATTTTGGTTAAGGACTCATATCCACAAGGAAAAGGTCTTGAGTTCCAACCTTAAGTAATATTGTGAGATTGTGATAGCTCTTTTCATGAATAAAAGAGTACTTTTCGTGAATAAAAGAGTAATGATGCAGGTTGCTTATGGAGCAACCTAATTTGGTGGTTTGGTTAAAGAATTGTGTTCATAAGTAAAATGCTTATGCTTTGTTCACATGAATAAAAGATTAATGATATAAGTTGTTTATTGAATATCCTAATTCAATATTTTGATTAAGGACCCATATCCATAAATAAATTTTTCTAATTCTCAACCCTTACCGTTAAATGGTGTCCTTAAATAATTACAAATTTGCCCCTAATCTAAAAAATTAATGATTTGAATACTTTGTTAAACATTTTGGTACAATATTATAACTAAAAATCATATTAAAAAAAAAAATCTAACATTTTTTTTCAATTTACAACAACAAATTAATAAAACAAAGTGCACACTAATTTTATGTTTTAAATAATGTCATTCACGTATATTAAAAAAACACACTTATATTCCCCAAAAAATTATATTCCAACCTTTCAATACTCTTATTAAACTATAAAAATTCCATTACTTTCATAAAAATAACATTAATAGCATAATGCCTTAAGAAAGGAGTAAACTTTCTACCCAACCATTTACACCGATCGGACGACTTGGCTCACATGAGCTTTCACATCACGCGTTGCTGGTCATCCAATCGGTGCAAATGGTCAGGTAGAAAATTTACTCCCTTAAAAACATCTCAATCTAATGGTTTTTTTTCAAAACGCATATTTAAAATTAAAAGTTTGAATTGTAAATTACCATGACTACTTACAAGACCCTAAAACAGAGTCCAAGTTACAATAGTTTCAATTTTGATTTGAAGTCTTCTGATTGTAAAACTTACCTAACTTTAACATTTTTTTTATTTTAATGAGAATTTTATCTTTTGCCTTCCACCCAACACGTACTCCACCACGCTCACCATGTAGGCCCAATGTTTGATTAAAAATTTACATTACAATGACTTTCGGTGAAAGATTACTACGCATTTTCTTTTTGATATGGAGGAAGAGGGTTACTTTATTCATTATAAATTTAATGTATATTTATTAATAAATAAATTAATGAATGTGAGTAAATTAAAATTTGTAATAATCATTAAATAGTTTAAAAATGTGATTTGAATTTAATAAAGATTAGTAGGAGATAGTTTATATTTTCTCTATTCTAATAACATGATTAAAATTTGGACCATAAACTTATGACATAATAACAAAGTAAATAATGCATTGAATAAAAATGTTGAATTTCTTTATTTATAACAACGACATTATGACATTATGATATTAATGGTTAATTGTTAATCAAATCAATTATCATTTAAATTGGTATGTATTTGAAAAAAAATTACTATATTTTAATTATTTTATATTTAATTAAAATTGTAATCATATTTATTTCATAGATAAATATTAATTTAATTTTTTAAAAATTAATATCATTTATAACTCAATTTTTTTTATTTTTTTTATTCTCTCAACCTAACACCTCAACCCACACACTTATTCTTTTTATTCTTTTGACTTTCCCACCCCAACACCTCAACTCTCACACCATACTATTTTCATGATTATGAAAAGGTCTTGACTTTCCCATCTAACACCTCATCACACACCCATATTTCACAAAGATGGGCACACTAGATCAATTATATAAGGACTAAGTAAATTTTATGTCATTTCAATCAAGTATTAATATTTGATTGGCTTAAAATTAGAATGAGGATTTATAAATAAAGTATTATTATTTGATTGGCTTGAAATTAGAACGAGGATTTATAAAGATGAAATATAATGGGGACGAGGATTTATAAAGATGAAATATAATGGGGAATTATTTAAAATTAAATTATTAAATAATATTTTTAAAAATATATAATATAAGCTCGTGATTTAATGATGACAGTGGCTAAATTATTCTTCATGTTTTTGTGTTTGTGATTACTATTGAAAATTGTTGCATATAGATTTTTACTAATATTTATTGAATATTGTTATGGATACACATTTTGTCCAATTTATGCCTATGTAATATATAAAAATTAATGTCGCTTTTAACAAAATAATTTAGAATCTAAAGATAATATGATGTGGTAAATATGAATTAATCATCAGTACATTTTGACAAATTTAAGATTACGCGATAAAAAAATTAGTCATAACAATTTTTATAAGCTAAATATTATCAACTTTGAGAAATTTTAAGTGACACAACTAAAAATGACTAACTTAAACGACTAATTTAGTCATGGGATAAAAAAAATACGACTAGATAACAACTATGTGAATATAAATTAGTATTGATATTACTTATATGTAAGTCAAGTTGAGTTTTAGTTGTATAGTCTACACATGTATTTGTGTTAAAGGTTAGGTCATAGCACGGTCATAATGGGCTAGTGTTAATTTATATGGCTAATTTGTTAGGTGGTTAGTGGATGGGCTATGACTTAGTAACGCTTTAGGCATTAGGGGGTTTGATGTGGGCTATAGGTGTTATTAATGTGTTTTATTAACAAACACACACACATGATCAAAATTCATCATCATCATCATTGATATCTAGGTAATCATCATTGCCATCGTCATCATCATCATTGTTATGATAATTATCATTCATGTCATTGTCATTGTCATTGTCATCATCATTGTCATTGTCATTATCATCATCACTATCATCATCGTCACCGTCATCGTCATTATCATCATAATCACATCATTGCCATCATTGTTATATAATCATAATTGCCATCATAATCACATTACATCATCAAATCATCATTGTCATATAATCGCAGGATCATCAAGATGATGATGATGATGACGACGACGACAGTTTGCATGATAATCATTTTCCCCAAGAGGACTCTGTATAACCCTTTGAGCTCAAAGAAATCACTTTCTTTATGGAAAGACCACTAAGAAACACTACCTTTGAGAAACACTCACCAGAGTATTTATCGCTTCTTCCATCGGCTAGTACCAAGTTGCAACATCTAAATCNNACATATATATATATTATACTAAACAAAACATAATAAAAGAAATTAATTTGCATTTTGAGGAATTTTAATTTTGGCTGCAAATTTTGGCCTTGAGAAGAAAATGGAGTTAGATTTAGGTCTTTTCTATGTGTAGAACTAGAGATCAAAATTTCAGCTGAAAGAGTTTCAAACTTTATTGAGATCGATGAATTCTTGGGTGATAAATAGTGATATGGGTGAACCTCATGGTGATANATAGACTAAGATCTAGATGAATGCATACATGGACTTAATATATATATATATATATATATATATATATATATAGTTAAAGTATGTGTTGGCTTTGATTTTATCGAAAGAAAAGAGGGACTCGATAATGGAAAAGGCATTAGATCTTGAACTCCCTTATTCTTCAGGAAAACTATGCAAGGAGCAAATGAATTGAGCATTGAGGAACTCAAGCTCAACCTCCACACTTAATAGAGAACATATTCAATAGGTATTTTTATTCCTTTTAATTGAAAATATATTTATTTTATTGAAACCCTTTGCTTAGGGTTTTTATCTACTTATTGGCCTTTTTCCTGAGCTTTGTCTTCTTTGTATGTTGCATTTATTTTAGAACCAAATTTATTCAAGATGTGCACAATATAAACTGTGTTTTACCCTAGATTCATATTTGCAAAAAGTTTGAGCCATTTTGTTTGGTTTGTTTTTCCTTTCAATGAAATCCGGTTTATGAAACCCCTCTTCAATTGAGATTTAATGAGCAGAATTCATGCAGGAGCATCATTTGAAATTGTATTTTTTAGAATGTAACTGATTATTGCCACAAACTTACTGTCACACTAGATTTTTATTTGGTTTACATGTTTGATGGTCATGCCATTATGCCATAATATATGAAACTCTTTTCCAGTGATAGTTAAATCTAGTATGTTATTGACTACTCTCTAGTTAGCTCAAATAATAGGGGGATTGTCCTTTTGGTATGCAAACTATGAATAAATGGGGATCCTCAAGTATTACTTTTCATGCCTAGAAAGCTTCAGTCCTATTGCTAACGATGTAAGCTAAGGGCTCAAGATTTTTGAGTGATTCCTTAAATGTTGTATTAGTGAGTTTAAGTGCCATGTCCACCAAGTTACGTATCTCCTGTTAATTGACAATTCTTCCCCTCCTTATTGGTACTCCTTGTTATCCTCAAAACCAAATAAAATAAATTATTTTGTGGTTTAGATCTAGGATGAATGCTATTAATATTGGTGACAAAAATGTTTACTAATTGATGGGGAAGTTACTCCTTGGCACACTATTATTGTTGATTTATATGTTCCAACATGTTAATCCAACTCAATAGAATGGTTCCCATGTCTAGCTTCTTTTTGTGCCCTTTCCTCTCTATGTTGGATAGATACAACTAGCTGGATCCAATGACTATTTGGTTCATTGGATGAATAAATGAAGTAGAATGAGTCATGGGTGGAGCTAGGTATAAACTGTAGGATCAATAAAGCTACAATGGATGATGATAACTATTGAACAAAGCTTAAACCATTATGTTATTAGAATAGTTCTGGTTTGGTGAGCTTCATAAGGGTTAGGGCATTGACTCTCTTTCCCTTTAAAAGTGTGTGGATATTGCTATAATCATTTGAAAGTCCATTTATGTGCATTGTGCATAGAAATATCCTTGGATAGTACCTACCCTAAGGGCATAATTTGAGAATAGCTTATAGTATTTATTTCTTTATAGATTCTCTTCTCATCTCGTCACAATGATTTATTATGTTATTTCATTTATAATCTGCATCTTCTAAATAAGTTTAAAGTAAATGTTTGCAGGTAGCAGGAAAATAGTGGTGTACTATATCTATTGAGGATCTCCTTTACAAATTGGGGCGACAGGTGCATGGGGGATCATTCTCGATCACAAAGAAAATACAGTTTTAAATTATGAATGGGATATCAGATGAGCAACAAATAACCAAGCAGAGTGTCATGCTTTATACCTTGGAATAGATTTTAGTGTTTAACTAGGAATTCAAAGGATCACAATTCTTGGGGACTCTCTCATGGTGATCACACAAATAAGGAAAACATATGAATTAGTTGACATATTAGTCAGGCAACTTCACTGGAATATTATAGACTCCCTGCAACACATTCTTGAATCCAACTTGATAATGCACATAAGGCGTGAGCTCAACATGCAAGTTGATACTTTAGCAAATAATGCTTCTAAGCTAAATAAAGCTATATTGATGCAAGGTGATGGCCAAACAAAAATATGTTGGCTCCCATAAGTTGGCATGCATGCAAGAATTAGACCAAAATATGCTAATCCATTGTCAGTTGTCACATTTAATGGATTTTTTTTATGAGCTCGACCATTGTTTCAAATCCCAATGCACTCCCATGGGTGATCACGTGAAGGCCCTTTAGGAAGCTTCACCACAAATAAATAAGTCAGTGAGGTCTTCATTCACTCCATTCTGTTGCGAAGGGCTCAAACAAAGTGGAGGGCAGCATAGTAATGATGATTGTTTCTTACGATGGAATTGTCATCCCCTTAGATTCAGGGGAGAGGCTTTTAGTGTTTATAGTGCCTGGGAAATTGAAAGACATTTGATTTGTAATTGGAATCCATACTAGATAGGTAGACAAACATGAAATTAGTCTTGTTTTGGGGAGATTGCAATTAGGGGGGTGTTGGTGGAGATTAAAAGTAGAATTCACCATGAAGACAAAGTGGGAGATAAGGATTACAGATCTCACGATGAGCATAGGGGATGCGCACAAATATCAAGGATATAAAGTGGAATATGTCTCGAAACAATGCAAAAATTACGAAGGTTTTGGATACTATGAGATAGCTCACTTCTAATACTTCATGTTTGGATACCCATGTATCTGATACTAAAGAAAACCTTCATGTATATGGGAATTAGGTCAATACCATGATGGTCACTCTAGAATGACACAATGATATGATGATGGTGCATCAGTTAAGTGCTACCTAACAAATTTGAAGTCGAACCAACAATGAAGACACAGTTCTGCAACCAGCCTATGTCATAGTGGATGTCTCAAGATCCATGGGTCAAGAAGGTGAGGAAGCTATTCCACATGTTAGAGCATTAATACACCTTATTACTATGATCATACACCTAGGATACATTTCATTAGCTTTCATGCTATGTCATATGGTCCAAAACTTAGGTTATGTTGATCATTTACTGTAGTTGAGGCACTCCACTTTGATCATCCTAACAGTTGAGGCGCTCTAGTTTGATCATTATGACAACCCATGTTCCCTCATTAATGACAGATCATTCTTGGTGCGCTCCTCATCCATTAAATTGGGGAAGTTGTTTGACCATAGGCGCTAGTGCATGTATTTAGTGGTTTTTGGCCTTCCTTGGGAATTTATTACCTCCTAAAGCCACTACCACTCACCCATGTTCTCACCCACACCTATCCTATCCTCATTTATGATCCAACATGCTCCACCCATGTTCACACTAGCATTCGTGACTGTTTGGGATGGTTTGGGAGTTGATTGGTCCACCAAGGGAGGTTTTGGGGTGAAATACCAACCTAACACATGTATGCATCCAAATGGCCTCCATAGGCTAACACTTTTCTCCCAATGTATTATAAGTATGTACCATAAATATTTACAAGTTGTACACTAATAGAAAGATCAATTATTGGCACCATCTGTGTGTATTGTTGTGCTCTCTTTTACTGTTTTTTCTGCATATTTTGTGAATAACTTAGATTATGAAGATTCCCTTAGCTCCTAGATCTTGCTATGAATCATATTTTCACATTGTATTAGATATATTTGGAGCTTCAAATCAAATCTAGAGTGTTTGAGTTGATGTTTAGGCAATTTTCCAAAAAAATTGAGTGTTTGTATTGCAGGTAGAACTAGTGCTTATGTCACTCAATGTGTAAGCAGAAATAGAGCAAACTCATGTATTGCTTACTCCATTCAACTATTTCGAATGGAAGGCTGAAATGGTGATCCAAATGAGGTTGACCTTCTTGTACAGAGTCACCATGGGAACTAAGACTGAGCCCAACTCTAATGTGGAGAAATCGAAGTACTTCAACGGATTGGATGAAACATTCAGGATGCTTTGTCTTAGTATTTCAAGGGATCTTCTCTTCCATGTAGACAGTCTTGGAACACCCAATGAATTTTGGCTCAAGCTTGAGTGATTGTTTGGGAAGACTAATTAGATGAGAGGCCACCAACTCAAAAACAAGTTGATCTCACTGAGACCAACTCACTTTGAGATTATCCATGACTTTTTCACCAAGTTTAAGTCATTGGTGCTTCATCTAAAACAATGTGGCATTGAGAAGAAAGACGAGTAGTTGATCTTGTCTATCCTTTTGAATCTAGGGCCTAAGTATTCTGTGTTTATTTTGACATTCTATTCAAGCAAGCTCACAGCTAGAAATTGGAGGATGCCTATGCTGGCAGACTTCATGGAGTCTTTTACTCAGGATTAAGACAAGATAGTGCAAATGGGTACCATCAAATCCAGTAAGGATCAAGCGCTTGTTGCAGGAGTCTTGAATCCATCCAAATTCAAGAAGAAATCCAAGGATTTGAAGCAACAAAGGGTGAAGGAGGAGAAGCATTCAGATACAGAGAGCTCAAGTTCAACCGATGAGGATTCAAAAGCTAGGAGGATGAAGAGTAAGAGAGAGAAGCCCAAATGTGATTATTACAGAGGTTCACATAATGAAAAATATTTCTTCAAAAATAAGATGGACATCATGACCAAGCTCCTTGAAGAGAAAAATATTGATGTGCTAGCTTTTGCAAGAAGAGGGGAGCGCAAGCCCTCCTTGGAGAAAGAAGATAGTAAGCACTTGTATGCTTTGGGTGCAAGGGAGAAACATGTTTCTCATGTCTCTGTTCAGATGTATTTTTTTCTAATTTATAGTCTGATATATCAGAATATGAAACCTCCATCCCTTCCTTGGAATAAAACCTAAATAGTTCACCAAAGTTTCCTAAAAAAACTAGTAATTTTTCACTAGTTTCCGACTTGTCTTCTGAAAGCTCTTTCCCACTCCATTCAAATCCTTGAAATTCTGATTCTAAATGTGATATATAGGCTGATATGCAGGTTATAACAGTCATAAAATACTTTCCCCAACCATTTGATGTCCAAAAGACCCAACAACCCTCAAGTTCACTAGTTGGAAAATCTCAAAATTATCTAGTTTCCAATACTATGTCACTTATGTATGTTGTTTTTATGTCTTGCATACCATTCATTAGTTGGAAATCCATGGAATTGTCCTTCATGGGACTATTTTTCCACATGTATGGATGTGATATCACCACCTATGGTTCGAATTTCAAGTCTCTAGACCTTCCAAGCTCACTCAACTATCAATGTGATCTAGTTACCAATTTGTTTCCCACTATGGACCCATTCATTCATGGAGACACTATACCTATGATATTTTATGTTGTATATGACTTCTACTCTGATATTTTTGAGTCTCGTGAGCTTTGTTACATAGTTGTGTGTGGAAATTGAACCCAAGTGATAGAACAATTGCACTCACAAAATTGCTAATCAACTTGCAAATTTACACACAAAGCAGACTGAAATTGGAGCATAACACTAATCTGTATTGAATAAGTGTAAAATAGCCAACCTTATGAAGTCATAGGCTGCTGCAATATATAATTANAAAAGCAGGCTTACTAAATCTAGTCAAATCCCCCATAGGTGCATAAAGCAGTTTCCAAATCTACCTAGGAGCTCACGAATTGGCAAAGTCAAGTAGACAAGCTAATAGGTGATGGAAAGGCAACTCATACATGCTTTTATTAGGAGAAAAGAATGGAGGATGATGAGGGCAAAAAACAAGTGAACTACACCTAGTCTTACTTTCCCTTTTGCCTCAAATATCAATAAAGCAGACAACTTAGCAGAAAAAGCAGATATGCACTAGGGAGGATCTTGAATAAAGTAGAACTGCTAAATATGGTTTCCAGGAGGTTTCCCAAGCACTCTATGACTCAGTTTTAGCAAGTTTGACTTCTAGGACATGTGGAAGATAACTTGCATAGAGTGGAATATTGGAAACTAGGCAAATAAGAAAAAAATGGATTAATTAATGTCTAAGGTAGCTAACTATGGGTTGATTATTCTAACATTATGAAGATGCTTCATCAAATTGGGAAGAATATTCATGGTTGAATTCATGATATGGTAGCTACACATGAAGCTAATTTTGTTGAGACTTTTGATGCTCTTTGGGAAAGAGTTTGCAAAGATATCTTTTCCATTATTGATTATGCTTCCAGATCAGAGTATGCTTGCAAAAAAATACATTCTTATGATGCTCCTCTATCAGAAAATGATGACCTTTAGGGGGCTCTCCACATGTTCTTTGTCTACAACACATTGATGCATGATCTTGGCATCCACAACATCTTCACCAATTCTATCACCAAGAATTTGTTCATTCATCTCATTCAAGTGAAGAACAAGACCTGTTGAATACCTTTTTTATCATCTCTGTGTCATGTCCAATATTGAGGGAGTATTTTCCCCATGAGGTTTTGCCTCTTTCCTCATTTTACATGGACACATAAAAATTTTGTTGTAAGAGGTGACTTAAGCCTTAGTTTCCAAGGCCTCAATAATCATTTGGTATAAGTTGTACTAAGTTAGGATTAAGGGGGAGTGTTAGAGCATTAATCCACCTTAGTACCATGGTTATACACCTAGGATACATTTAATTAGCTTTCATGCTATGCCATATGGTCCAAAACTTAGGTTAAGTTGATCATTTACTGCAGTTGAGGCGCTCCACTTTGATCATCCTGATAGTTGAGGCACTCTAGTTTGATCATTTTGATAACCCATGAATCTTCATTAATGATAGGTCACTCTTGGTGCACTCCTCTTCCCTTAAATCGGGGAATCTGTTTGACCATAGGCGCCAGTATATGTATTTGGTGGTTTTTGGCCTTCCTTGGGCATTTATTGCCTCCTAGAGCCACTCCCACTCACCCATGTGCTCACCCACGCCTATCCTACCCTCATTTATGATCCAAAATTCTCCATCCATGTTCATACTAGCATTCGTGACTGTTTGGGATGGTTTGGGAGCTGATTGGTCCACCTAGGGGGGTTTTGGGGTCAAATCCTAGCCTAACACATGTATGCATCCAAATGGCCTCCATAGGCTAACAATTTTCTCCCAATGTATTATAAGTATGTACCATACATATCTACAAGTTGCACACTAATAGAAAGACCAGTTATTGGCACCATCTATGTGTGTTATTGTGCTCTATTTTAATGTTTTCTGCATATTTTGTGAATAACTTAGATTGTGAAGATTCCCTTAGCTCCTAGATATTGTTGTGAATCATATTTTCACACCACATGTCACCAAAATTGGACGTAAAACTCTTTAAAATACTTTTCTAGTTTATGCTTTTTTGTCAAACTACTTATCCAATATATTAAAGTTTATAGTTGCGTAGTACATGTGGACTCCTCTGTGAGACAAACAAATTATTTAGTAGCTGTAAATGAACAATATAATGCTATGGAAAATTCTGCTATATCTTTGTTGAAATTTTGTAATTTTCTCTACTAATTTATGTCAACCATTTTTTATATTAAAATATATGTTTTAATTATAAAAAGGATCTCCTTTACAAATATATTGTATTTCTTTGAAACTCATATAAAGAAATTCTTAAATTGAAGTGTTTTTCATTTTCGATGTGATCACATATTTTGATGGACAAATATTAACATTTGTTTTGTTTTGCACCCTTTCCTCTATGTGGGAATCCTAACTTGATGCTAATTTAAAGGTTTTGATTCCATTCGTAGATTATGAACTATGTGATAAAAATACTACCATATAAAAATATTATTAGTTATGGGATGGATTTAGAGGGTACTAAAGCTAATAGTTTGATAAATTGCAAAAGGAAGAACTTGGATGCAAGCTGTAATGCATATAATATTGATGAAAGATCTAATTATGAAGAGGTAATTTTAGTGATGGGTAATTGTGAAGCATACAATATCTATGAAGCATGCATAAGACATAATGCATTGAGTTCTACAGTCATAGGAATCGGTGGCTCAGTCCAAATGTGTAGGTTTTCATTCCAAATAAAGGAGACTTGTGGTTCGACTAAGAAGAACGAAGTGACAAGCTTAATATTAATCTACTTGTGTGAGGGGAAATCATGAATAAATTCATGCATGTGAAAGTAAAATTGTGATAAGAGAGGTCGATTTCTCTAGTTTCTATCAAATTGCAGGTAGAGAGACTATTTTTCACTCTACTTAGTCAAAATTTGGGTCATCAATATTCAATATCGCAATAGTGGATTCAGAGTTCACATATCATGAGTTCAAGTTCTGAATACAAAGAGAATGAAAAATCCTGTGTAGTACCAAAGTCGAAGAATTTTATGGAGCCCTTCATAAAAGAATAGTTTATGGACATCATCTATGAGATTGCAAAGAAAGACTTGTATATTCTACAAAGTATTAGAAGAATCACTGGTAAGGATCCATGCACAAGAAAATTTCCATCTATGGCCTAGGATTGTCATGTCCCCAATTAAATAATTTCTAAATAAGACTATTTGCAAATAATGTTTCACCAACCTACTAGTTCCCTAGGTTGAGATGGAGACATAAATTTTGTAATAAGGGGATATGGAACCCAAAAGGACTTTAGTTTACCATATTCACATTTGATTGGGTCACATAAATGATAAATTATAAGAAAATAAGGTGGCATAAATTCATGAAGACACTTGGAAGCTTGTGAAGACTTTGGGTGACTACATTCCCCGCACACTTGGCTTGATATTCATCCAAATTCGAACACATGGGTAATGTAACATTATTGGATGGTAATTTGGTGTCAAATATCATATAATTAGCCAAGGAAGTCGAATTGGTAAAGGAGGGTAACTCCCATGGAAGAGGAAGAGACTAGAAGACAAGGTGTGCCACTTGGAAGGAGATTATATGCACTTTATCACAACAAAGGATGTAAGATTCTATGAAAATTATGAAAAATTCAGACCTGATTGCTGACATATGACAAATCTGACATGTCAGGGCTAAAAATAGCCACCAAGAGGTCGAATTTGGGAGTTAGAGGCATCCATTCGAGTTGGGGAAAGAATTGGAGCATGAAGAGGAAGACAAGTGTCATGAGCATTACTAAACCACTAAGATGAGTTTGAGGAAGCTCATGGAGGGAAATTATACCTTAGAAGGCATCATGAAGTTAATAAAATGATTTGACGAGGAAGGATAATATCTTTTGATCATTTGTTAATTGGCCTTTGGCATTTTGGATATCTTTTGCTTGTCCATTGCATAGTGAGTGCACACTTACCCTGCTAGTGAACCAATTTCGAGGGAGTTGGATTCCTTTCCAAGTTGGTTGATGGAGAGGAAATTCAGACCTCTCATGGGAGCTTAATGAAGGATTTTTATTTGCAATTTGAATTTCCTACAATCGAATTCCCATCTATCCCCCCATTCTCTCATTCCTTCTTCTCCATTTCCCTACGCTCACAATTGATGGTGCACTTGTTGGAGTGATTCTTACGCCTTGTTGAGGATGCTTGATGCAAAAGATTTGATTTATGATGTATGGATTTTTAATATCATCTCCATAGGCTATGTTAGTCGAAATATCAGAAATACATGTATGAAAGGATCGCATTCCCCATGCTCTTGAATAACTAGTTTTCATGGATTTGGATTCAATATTGAAGTAGCTTTACATCATATTTGTATCGGGACATTTATATGAGTTTTATTATGATGATGGAGAATCAATATATTATGTATGGGTCTGTAATATTATTTCCACATGCTCTGTAAGTCGAAATATTAGAGATACATGTATGAAAAGCTTGCCCTTGTATCACTAGTCTTCATGGATTTGGCTTCAATCTTGAGGTAGTTTATACCAGATTTGTATGAGGAATATTATGAGTTGGATGATGTTGGGAAAGAAATATATGATGTATTAATCTGAAATTTAATTTCCATATATTTTGTGGGTCGAAATCCAATAAAATCATGTGTGAAAAGATTGCATTCTCGTGCCATTGAATCACTAGTTTCCATGATCACTTTAGCTTCAATCTTGAAGGAGTCTTGTACCAGATTTGTATGAGGGATGTTATCTGAGTTTGATGATTTTGTGACATACATATATGATGTGTTACTCTTTAATTTTATTTCCCTATGCTTCGTGGGTCGAAATACAAGATATCCATATGTGAAACTCTTGCCATTCCATGCTACTAATTCACTAGATTTCATGTATTTGACCCCCATACTGAATGAGTTGTATACCATAATTGTATGAAGGGATTTCTATGGTGTTTGATAATTTTGGGTAATCCATTTGTATTCTATATATGTTCCCTATATGTCACATCCGTATCTGAACCTTTAACTCCACCTTTCATATGCCAAGATCGAGCTAGTTATGCAATTTCCCCATAAGCAATTTCACTGAAAGTTACCATACAAATGTTGCAGACCATAATCCATTTGCATAAATTAATAAACATGATTAAATACATTCATTGATGTATGATACTCATTCCCATACTCTATTCTTAAATTTGGGAGGGTCGTACTTGATTTGGGGAGCTAGTTTGGCCATCACCCTTGGGGGGATTTGAACACAATTTCCTAGTAATTTTGGTCTTTTTGTCGTTAGCCCCAAAAAATATTGCAAAGGCCTAAATATTGACACAAAGTATCCATAAACCACATTGGGATGTTTTAATACTCACCATTTCATGTCCCACATTCGAGACCATTTGGTGAAAGTTGGAACCCTCTAGAGTCATGACCAGTTAAGCTTGATTTTTTCCTAATTTGTGCATTTCTCCAAAATTTCCAAAAAGGGACATTATAGTGGTATCAAAGCATGGTATTGGAAAATATTGAAGTTATGGATGATAGATATGAATTTAATAAATGGTTGAAGTCATATTTTGACGATAAGACCAAGCAACTTATGCAAGGATTCGAATAGATGGCTATCCAACTTAGGGGTAAGCTGGAAGCAGGGGGTAGTAGAAGTTTCCATCAAGGAGAGACACATAATACCATTCATTTTGAATACTTTTATGATTGGTTGAATGAATTTAGGAAAAATAACTCAAATGTGAATTCATTAAGGGACAATCAACAATCCATAAGTTTGGAGGAGCATGAAATGAGAAAAAAACATCCTACTTGTGAAAATGGCCTAGATATACCATTACAAAAAGAAACAGATAATCATGAAGTGGAGAATCAATTGCCTAAAGGTGATTACAGAGAAGAACATAAAGAGGAAATTGAAGACAAGCACACAATCCCTGTTGATGGGGGTTGTGCAAATCAAAGAGAATCTACTAATGGATCCTTGAACTATGAAGGAGTACCTACTTATGGGTGCTCACAACTCTATGTTGGTGACATAAAGATAAGATTTGAAAATTTTTCTGCAATATAAAGTTCTCATAAGAATGAAGATGAATACCTTGTGAAAGATAATTAAGAATCAATATCAACTTCCCCATCACCACTTGAGCTTCAAGAAGTTGATAAAATCAAGCAGAAAGAAGAAGAGGAGGTTCACTCTCATGAACCATCCTTCATTGAAGGGTCTTTGAATATGAGTGAAAGGGATATCCAAGAGGTCCTTATCATACTCCATGACACTCAAGCATTAGTATCAAATTCGTGTTGGAAAGTTTCTTCATTGGAGGAGCAATCCTTCATTGAAGACATGGAGAAGGTTCAAAGAGCAGTGTGCAACATCAAAGCTAATTTCATGTCTTTTCTTTTTGATAGAAAAAATGTCGTTGAGCTTAGTGAATGGTTACATTAATCCTACTTGAATAATAATTAAGATATTCATAAGCTCAAAATTCAAAATGAGCAACTTCTTGAAAGGTTGCAAGATACTTGTTCTTCCTCCTATGTTTTAGATTGTCATATGGTAGATTGCTTGGAGGATTCTCATGACATGATGGATCATGAGAAATATGAAAAAGTGCAAGTTCTTGGTGTGTTTGAATATGATCTTGATGAGAAACAACCACTTTTTGTGGGGGAAGAGGAACTTGAGTTGCCTCTTGAAAATGGTCACACGCTTTTTGAAGAAGTGCATGATTCCACCACCTTGGAACCAACCCATGAGGAAAGGTTTTCATTTTGAAGGGAGGTGCATAATCCTACCCCTATGGATCCTCCACATGATGAAAATTTTTCACTTTCTAATCCTTTGGGTGAGTTGGTTATTTCTCCTACATCCTACACTTCCAAATTTTGCAGCATTCATCATAATGAAGTATGGGTGAAAGGTTTCTTTTTAATTGTGCCACATGAGGAGTATGAAACTTCTATCTCTCCTTTTGATTATTACATTATTATAGCACAAAATTATTTACATTTTCAGCAGCATCCTTTGTTACATTATGATGATACACATCTACATGGGTTCACCTAGGATGTTCACTTGAGTCACTTGGAGACTCATGATTTTCCTTGCTCCTTTCCTAGTACATTTGATGTTGGAGGAACTTCATCCCACACTTGGGTGAAGAGATATATGATTAAGGAACATTATTATTGGCAGCAACATCCTCTATTATTTCATGATGATATACATATTCATGGGTGTATTGATGAGACTTCTTTGAGCCACTTGAAGTCTTCATGTTTTCTTTGCTCGTTATTTGGTTTAGATTTTGGTGGAGGTTCTTAATTCACTTCTTGGATGCAATAACACATGGATGATTTTATAGATGCACAGTATATATTTTTGGAGTAGAATTATGGGACATGGGATTCTCACCTGTGTCATTGGGGAAGATCTGATATAATACTTGATGCTTGTGTGTATGGGCCACATGGTGATATAATTACTTGGATGTACAAGCACTTTCATGATTCTTTAATGAGGTACCTTCTTGATGTACAATTGTATGATGTTGTTATGCACTTTCATGATCTATATTTTGTACTCATGATGTTTGCAAGGGTGCAATGCAAGCAATGGGATCCTGGTATTGCTTGGTTTCATCTCACTTGGAGTAGCAGTTTGGTTGTTGGTTTGAGAAAGCAAACTAACCTTCAGTTATTTGAGTTCATCTTTGCAAAGCAATGTTCCAGTTTCCTATGTGGGAGACCTTTTGAGAGATGGATTCAGTTTTCACATGCTTTGTTTTCATGGCATTTCATCATAGATATTTAACACCATGCATGTATCAAGATCATATGGGACCCTGGGATCATTTTTGGTCTCATTGGTTTCAATTGTGGGGGCAACAAGCAACATTAGAGATTTATTCACCACTTGAGAAGATGATTGTAATCAGAGTAGTGCAACAACAAGAATGGTGGTTCTTCTTTGAAATTTTCTTGGAATATTAAGAAACTCAAAGGTTGGTAACTCAACACCAACTTCAAAGAATTATACAGAAGCAAAAAGGGGTGAAAGTTCGGAAAAGGTTTCCAAAATATGGAGGTAAAGATTATTTACACAAATTTGGTTTTTATGAATTTCATTAATCCTTTAGGTGTTAGTGGTGATGTTACAGGATATATCTATATGCACAATACACATCTCTTTACTTTTGGGAACTCAAAAATTTAGTACAAGAGTGCCACTACTCAAACTGCAACTAAAGAAAATCAATGAGCAGAACCATAAGAGAACACTTGGTGCAAGGGACGGAGTACCAAATGAGGATGCCACTTGGGAATATAATTTTTTTTTCAGCATACAAACTTGGAATTTCTTGAGGATAAGCAATCTTGAGTGGGGAGGATTTGTCATGTCCCCAATTAAATAATTTCTAAATAAGACTATTTGCAAATAATGTTTCACCAATCTACTAGTTCCCTAGGTTGAGATGGAGGCATACATTTTGTAATAAGGGCCTATGGGACCCAAAAAGACTTTAGTTTACCATAATAAATTTAATTAGGTCACATAAATTATAATTTCTAAGAAAATAAGGTGGCATGAGTTCATGAAGACACTTGGAAGCTTGTGAAGACTTTGGGTGACTAGATTCCCCGTACACTTGGCATGCTATTCATCCAAATTCGAACACATGGGTAATGTAACATTATTGGATGGTAATGTGGTGTCAAATATCATATAATTAGCCAAGGAGGTCGAATTGGTAAATGAGGTTAACTCCCATGGAAGAGGAAGAGACTAGAAGACAAGGTGTGCCACTTGGAAGGAGATTCTATGCACTCTATGAAAACAAATGATGGAATATTCTATGACAAATATGAAAAATTCAGACCTGATTGCTGACATATGAAATATGACATGTCGGGGATAAAAACAGCCACCAAGAGGTCGAATTTGGGAGTTAGAGGAAGCCATTCAAATTGAGGAAAGAATTGGAGCATGAAGAGGAAGACAAGTGTCATGAGAGATACTAAACCACTAAGATGAGTTTGATGAAGCTCATGGAGGGAAATTCGACCTTAGGAGGAATCATGAAGTTAATAAAAGGATTTCATGAGGAATTATAATAGATTTTGATCATTTTTTAATTCCCCTTTTTCATTTTGGAGAGCTTTTGCTTGTCCATTACATGATGAGTGCACACTTACCCTACTAGTGAGCCGATTTCGAGGGAGTTGGATTCCTTTACAAGTTGGTTGATGGAGAGAAAATTCAGACCTTCCATGGGAATTTAATTAAGGATTTTTATTTTCAGGTTGAAGGTCCTACAGTCGAATTCCCATCTATCTCCCCATTCTCTCATTCCTTCTTCTCCATTTCCCCACACTCACAATTGATGGTGCACTTGTTGGAGTGATTCTTGCGCCTTGCTGAGGATGGTTGATGCCCAAGATTTTATTTATGATGTATGAATTTGTAATATCATCTACATATTCTATATAATTCTAAATCTCATAAACACATGTATGAAAGGCTTGCATTCCCATGCTCTTGAATAACTAGTTTTCATGGATTTGGCTTCAATATTGAAGTAACTTTATATCATATTTGTATCAGGACATTTATATGAGTTTTATGATGATGGGAAATCAATATATGATGTATGTATTTGTAATATTATTTCCACATGCTCTGTAAGTAGAAATATCAGAGATACATGTATGAAAAGCTTGCATACTCATGCCCTTGTATCACTAGTCTTCATGGATTTGGCTTTGATCGTAAAGTAGTTTTATACCATATTTGTATGAGGCATATTATATGAGTTGGATGATGTTGGGAAAGACATATATGATGTATTACTCTGTAATTTAATTTCCGTATCTTCTGTGGGTCTAAATCCAATAAAATCATGTGTGAAAAGATTGCATTCCCATGCCATTGAATCATTGGTTTCCATTACTTTAGCTTCAACCTTGAAGGAGTCTTGTACCATATTTGTATGAGGGATGTTATCTGAGTTTGATGATTTTGTGACAGCCATATATGATGTGTTACTCTGTAATTTCATGTCCCTATGATCTGTGGGTCAAAATCCAAGAAATCCATATGTGAAACTCTTGCCATTCCATGCTACTAATTCACTAGTTTTCATGTATTTGACCCCCATACCGAATGAGTTGTATACCATAATTTTATGAAGGGATTTCTATGGTGTTTAATACTGTTGGGTAATACATTGGTATTCTGTATATGGTCCCTATATTTCACATCCTGAATTGAACCTTTAACTCCACCTTTCATATGCCAAAATCGAGCTAGTTATGCAATTTGCCCATAAGCAATTTCGCTGAAAGTTACCCTATAAATGTTGCAGACCATAATCCATTTGAAGAAATTAATAAACATGATTAAGGACATTCATTGATTTTTGATACTCATTCCCATACTCTGTTCTTAAATTTGGGAGGGTCGTACTTGATTTGGAGAGCTAGTTTGGCCATCGCCCCTAGGGGGATTTGAACACAATTTCCTAGTAATTTTGGTATGTTTGTCATTAGCCCCAAACAAGTTTGTAGAGGCCTAAATACTGATACAAAGTATCCATAAACCAATTTTTGATGTTTTAAGACTCACCATACCATCTCCTTTCAAATTCGGGACCATTTGGTGAAAGTTGGAACCCTCTAGAGTCATGACTAGTTAAGCTTGAATTTTTCCTAATTTGTGCATTTCTCCAAAATTTTCAAAAAGGGACATTAAAAGGATAGGACACTATGTTGAATGATTTATATTATGTTCTCTCTCAATATTTTGAGTTGAAGCAATGTATGGTGATGCAGATCAAGACAGAAGAAGAAGGATAAGGGAACACCACAAGAAATGTTCCCTCCATTTGTAATTCACACCGAACATCATCATAAGATGGATGTGATGTAGGAGAGCTTGATTCATGGGTTTGAATGTGGAGGGTGATACATCAAGGATGTGCAATCGAGGACCATGACAAGAATTCAGAGAGACACCACCATGGGGTTTGATGATTGAAGAGTAGCCAAATCACTACTGAGGTTACCCTCAATGTTGGTGCCATCAGTGCAAGTGTATGTGAATGATAAAGAACAAGTGGTGTAAGTACTTGAGATGCATGCTAGTGCATCGTGTGGAGAGCACATACCATATGCATGAGTTGCAAGATATAGATGAGTGATCCTACATGACACAGACTCTCAAACCACATTCATTGTATCGTGGAAATGTAATTTAGATGGATGTTGTTGTTTTGAATGTTGCCATGAGATGGGTGAAACTAGCCTATGGATGGTGTAACAATTAGAAGAAATGGAGTGGTGTGGTGATTGGTTTATTGTGGTCATGTAATAATAAGGTGAGAGGGTTCATGGAAAATAGAAAATCAAGAGGACAAAATGGTAAAAATATCAATATCAATAGCAATGGCGGTGATGGTGGAGTCGCCAGGAATACAAAAAAAATGGAGTTGAAAATACATGTAAATGGGCATATGGTTGTAAGATTTAGTTAGGCATGTGTACCCCTGGTAACTCACCAGTAAAATCCAGATGTAGTCTTAGGTGATAGGGGAGGGCACCCATGGTAACTTTCCAATAAAGTAATGTATGCCTAGGTGATAGTGGGGGGGGAGCATGCAAGATTCCTCGATTAAAACCCTAAGGGGGGTTGGTGATTACTTCGAGTCAATTTTAAAGGGGGGGTTGTTAGGTTAACCTTGAATCAGTAAATGAGACACTAAGATAATCTTGGTTTAGGTCAAAGTAGGCGTTTTAGGCCCATGTGTTACGGAGAAAATACTCCTATGGCTTGGGGTGGACCACAACTAACAAGATGACACCAAAAATCACATCCATCCTTAAATATGCTAGATAAATTAAAGAAACTAACAACTAAAGGAGAGAGTCTATACCTCAACTAGATGTTAGAAGAAGACCACCGTTGAGCTCATGATCGAATGTTTGTCCCTACAATTTTTCCTCAACAATAAATATATATCCAAGCATAAAATATATTAAATGTTAGCATTCAAACTAGAATAATCCATTTAAACAAGTATAAAGTAACTATACCCATGGATAGAAATATAAACAATTGCACATGAAATTTGGACGAGAAATGGATATTTCTATTAATGTAAAATCAAAGACACAATGTGACAACCTCTGTCGACAACTCGTCAGAACCGTGAAACCAAGTTCCTCCACCCTGTCCTCCACCACTTCAATCCTCCATAGAAAGGAAAGCTCACAAAGGAAATGGAGAGCTTGGGAGATGAACACAAAAAGTTCTATCAACGAGGACAAAGGGATGTAGACTCAAGAATATGGCAATGGGGAAAAAATTCACTATAGTTTCCTTACTCTCTAAGTTTCTCCTCCTTTCCAATGCTCCATAATGGCTCAATTAATAGCTCTCAAATGGGAAATGGAGGGTTGAATCGAAGAGTTTCCATGCATATGGAAGGCCAAAGATCAAGATATTCATTACTTGATGAGGAAAACTCCAAATATTTTTTGTTTTTTAGCATAAAATCAAATGTACACAGGTTGTAATGGTGCAAGATGCATATACACGAGCTGCATAGATGTTGGCCTACGTATGTCCTCAAACTGTCTTTTTAAGGGTTAAAATGAAGCATCGTGGCTATATTGAGTAAGGGGGGTATATTGAGTCTGCAAAGGGATAGGGTAAGGGAATCAAGGCATGATGCATAAGGTGTGGCAAATCACTCTATAACAAATTCCCCTTAATGTGTAAGGTTAGAGGGGTACACGATGGTTGAAATATATTATAATAGTCCCAAAAGTGGAGTAGTGAAGATCCAGGTGGAAGAACTAGCCACTTGTCAACATAATACAATGATAACTCTGTATACATGAGTACATATCTGGAGTACATATAGCAGTTTCAGATACATATAAGTACAATGGCAATGAATAGGCATAATAGACATATGTCATAAGTGATCACAACCATGTGCAATACATAGTGGAGTCTAGTCTCCATACTGAATGAAGACATCTGGTACATGATAAGGTACACTACTCTGGTATGAGAACTGAAATATCATCGGTACTGTCGTGATCAAGGTAGTAGCATATATGGAATGCCACGATACTCTGAGGTCTTCTACACAAACTGCTGATGGTACATGTCCCATCACGTGAATAAAGGTGTTGAAGTTGACCATGATGAAACATCATCTGATTACCAGTCATTGATGTATATCGTTAATAGACGCGAGACAACCCAACAATGATGAAAATGGGTGTCAAGGTACCGAGTGCATTCAACAAGATGCCTAGAGGGGAGCAAAAGATCTGCTCTTCCGACAGGTCATCAATTGAATAATATACTAGTTAGATTTCCTCATCCATGCTTCTTCCCATCCCCTTAACCCTAGCTAAATCTAGACCTACCACATCAGCCTATGCAAAAACCCTAGGGGAGCAATCTAAGTTCAAATCTCATCATTTTTAATATAACGATAAACAATATATTTAATGTTTCACATATTATATTAGTAAGTAGCTATCATAAAAGTAAAATTAGAAGGGGTGAAATCTAGAGAAGAAAATATACCATAAAAAAACATTTTGCAATGGAAAAAAGAGCATTATAAAAGTAAAGTGATTTTAAACTTATATATATATTACCATTTATTTGACATAAAGGTAGAAATTTTACGCAAGGGTTTGTCATGAAAATGCTATTAAGGATAATAAAAAATTGTCAATCCTTAATTTATTAAACCTCTAATCCATTAGCTTTCACCAATTAACTCATTCACAAAAAAAACCTTTAGTATTTAACTTTACAATCCCTAGTCCTTAACTCCTAGCCCAATGACTCAACAAAACCCAACACCTAACCTCTAATTGCTAATCCATTATCCAAGTGGCAACTAACCCTTAACTCCCAAGAACTCTAACTCGTTCATCATATTTAACCACTAATCCTTTAAATCCTAACACATTAACCCTCTAAATCCATGTCAAACATGAACCATTAATCCATTAACCCAACTCACTACCATGAACCCCCTAATACATAACCCATTATCTCTCAAACTGCTAACCCAAAATAACCCAACCACTCCATACTAAGCCCCTCACCATTCACCCGTTGACCAACACACACCTTCACCATTGATTCTCTAACTCACAAAACCCTAACCATTGGCCAACCAATACACTAATATGCCTTAGCCACTAATTCAGTAACTTGCTAACTACTATGACTAATTATAATTAAACATGACTAACCCTCTAATACTAAACTCACTAACCCATAAATCATTCAAGCATTATAACCCTTAATACAAAATAATCTACCTTAAAAACATACTTAAAATATATCAAACATATTATAAGAAATCCTATCAATACATTTATTTTTTTTAAAGTCAAACTATTATTATAGGAAATCCTATCAATATTTTTTTTAAAGACAACTATAACTATATATTTACTTTATCTCAAACTTGTTTTTAAAAGACAACTACTATGCAACTTTATTTCTAATCCTACTCGTTAAATATTTATTATATTCTATGTTGATACACACTGCAACTTTATTTCTAATCCCACTCATTAAAAATGGTTATATTCTTTGTAGATACACACTGCAAACAAACCCAATACTTCCAATAAATTTCCCGTTTTTAATCCACTTTGGTGCCTCTTTGACTTTATTTCAGCCAAATCTTTAACAATATCCATAGGCCATATACCTGACTTAGGGTCCCGCTGTTCAAAATATCTCAATTAGAAAACTATATAATTGACTTATATTGTGTTTAAATACTTAGCAGTTAATGTCACATCACACCACTTGTTTATTCCAATCAAGATATGCCTAAACATTAAAACACAGTCATTCAATCACCTTGGGCGATTAAAGTTAAAATGATTTGATTTAAATTTAAAGTTCTTCGCACTGAGCCCAAACAAAATAATTAATAATTCAAAAAAGAATTTGAGCCGGAGAAACAAAGACGGCCACTAAAATCTCAGTGCTGACGTCAAGCAAATCTCGACGTGCCACGCGGCACCGAATTATTCAACCGAGAAACGACAAAGTTTACGTGAATATACGAGAGGTATTGACCTTCCACGTGTACCTGTTTCTGGGAATCTCAAAGTGGACGCGTGTAATTCCGTGGGTAGACATGAAGATATTTTCGCGGGTGCGTGGTCGGCGTTCATGGTAGTGGAGGACAGGTCGATGTGACAGCTCAACCAATAGTTTTGCTGCTTCAGATATTTAGATAACTCGTATCAATTTTGCGGTTCTGACTTTTAGGACTTGGCCAGCGCAGAGCCTTACATCCCATCCCACGGCCTCCAATCGACGACGAAAATCCACGGCTAGAAAACGGACACGTCATGGATAAGCAGCATCATGCATCATGATGTATGGTTGAATGGGGATGGACATAATAATGAAGTTGAAATAAATACTAAAATGAATAATGGGCATTAAATAACAAATTAGTTAATGGTATTGGTATAGTAGTTTCTATCTTTTCTCGAAAGGAACAGTCTGGAATCTTCGATAGACACGTGGTCATGTTTCGGCCGTGGCTTCGGATTATTGGTTGTTATGCTGAAATAGATATAGCATATTTAATTTTCTTATTATATTATTGTTTGACACGTGAAGGCGTTATTTCCATTGTATACCTATTTTCTTTGGGTACATGTGTCAGCCGTAGGGGGGTTAGAACAATTGTCATGTTGACCCTTTGTCCGTTTTCACATGTGACATTTTAACCTTACAATTACGGATTTTCTTATTGCAACTTGTGGCACCTTGAGATTGGAACACGTGTTTTGTATATCTGTGGTAGGAGACATGTATTTTTAACATAGTACTTTACTTGTTTATATTGTCATGAATTCAAGGAATTTATTATTGAATTTGTTTTCAAGAGAAAAAACCTTTTATATTTTCTATTTAATTTCAAGTCTAAGATACGAAACCATCTCCAAAGCAAGGATCCAAACTTGTTTTTTCAGTCACTATACTTGAAATGGGGTGATTGAGTCAAGTGATTTTATTATTGAAGGAGGACATAAAAAGATGAGTTGTATAGGTGAAAACATAGTGAGGTGAAAATTGTTTTTGAGCGTAATGACAAAGATTCGTCTTCAAAATTCACTGCAACATAAGTGTGTTTAAGGTTTTTTTGCCATAAATTACAGAAAGTGCAAGGAAAATCACTGATAAATATAAGAATCATATTTGAGGTCCAATAGTATTGTGAGGGAGAATTTGATATATGTCCAATAAAATTGTTAGGGGGGATTTGAAATTTGAAATTCGCTTAAATTCATTGTACTGTATGCTTCATACATCGGCGAGCTTGCTCTAGCTTATCAAACCATCATATGCACATAAGGAGGACTTTGGTTTGTATTGCGTCATCAACATATGCACTCACCTTCTCTCCATGTGTGAAGTCTAAGTGTTGGTATAGTCCCTATCAAGATTTGATTTTCATAAGAAGTGGTTGACATCTTATCTATTAAGAGATTTTTAAATGAGGTTAAATGAGAGTTTAGTGTAAGTAACATCTCACCTCTTGATAAGTGGTGATGTATGCTACACTATAATATTACAAATTTATTTTAATAAGAATTTTCTTAATGATTATACAATACAAATGCTTATCAAAGTCAACGAGCTCGTGGTTTGATGGTTATGTCGATGTGGTGATATTCTCTTTATCAAGTTTCAAATTTCTTAAAGACAAGTTTCCCTTGTGCATTGTCTCACTTGAGCAAGTAGGTAATTCCTTGTAACTGTAGCCGGGGGCAAGTCCTAGGCAAATTTGAAAATGAGTGTCTATTGAAATAGGGGTAAGATTATGTTCTTGCACCATGATATGAGGGAGTTGTAAAAAACTAAAACAAGTGGTTAAGGTGGGTAGGGATATATTATTGTCCCTCTAAATACAAAGTAATAATGGTTCTTTAATTGATAAAGAGGGTCTTGTTGATTGGTCAAGTAGGGTGGTGATATTCATACTATGAGATTAATCCTATCAATAATATATGTATTAATATTCTGTTAATGCCCTTGTGCAAGCAGGTTGTGGTCAAGTACAAGTCTTGGACCACATTTATGAAATATATACCCCAAGCGACAACTTCTTAGCTAAAGGCTCTTGAGTAACTAAATGTTGTAAGTTAGTTTAACTTCATTAAAAATATATCCTAATTTGGGGAGGTGCATGTTTGGCGCATTGTGACAGGAGAGACATCTAAAAAAAATGGTTCCTTAATAATTACTACAATATTTAGAGCTATTATAATAGCCAACTCAAGCTACAACATTATATCTTATAATTGATTGTGCTTATAATGGCACCATCTAAAGTATCATTCTTATTAATTTATGTAGAATTCCACTAATAATTGTGGGATCACAATGGGCTTCACCAGTGGGTCAAGCATGAGAGGTGATATTCTCCCACTAGGGTTCAATTCCCACCAAGAAATAACATATTTAGCAAAAATTGTCATGATTGCTTAAGTGAGTCAAAGGGTACATGCCATAGAGTGCAACACATTGTTACATATATTGATAGACAATGAATGTTTGACACTCATAAATAGAAATCATCTTCATAATTTCCCTCTTACGATAATTGTAAGACAAGTGGTTTACAAAGCAATACTACATTAAAACTTAGCCTTAATATAAGATCATCCTAAGTGATAGTATTTCCAACAATTTTAATGATACGATAAGTTTTTTTTTCATATAAAAAAATCCGTAAGATTTTATTGAGCTTCACCAAAGTTTACATTTTTAGTTTCCCTTGGAAATATCTAGAAGTTATTTTACATAAACTCAATAGACTAGATGATTTCTAATTCAATTCATTATAATGATAACGAGATCATGTCCTTACAAAAACTAAAAAAAAGGGGAAGATTTTCTCCTCATAATATGCAATTCCAGATGTTCTTTTACAAACCTCAATCAACTACCCAATTTCTCAGTTAGTTCTTTAAAATGATCACAAGATCACATATCTTGGCAAAAGTTGTCACAAAAAAGAGAAGATATATCCTTCTAATATGTAGTTCATTTGGCTAACTCTAGAAAGACTAGTTCCAAACTTTCCAACCATTTTTTCATATGAGTACTTAATCAACCATAATTAATATGATCAACAAATGATCTCTAATAACACGAAAGAGAAAAAAAATCATTCTCCATTTTATATCAAATGTCATAACCCCAAAATTTCATAAAAATTTAAAATTTTTGTAGTGACATAAAATGTCTGAAATTGCAGTTTAGTAACTGCTAGCAGTTAGCGGAAAATGAAACAGTTTAACAATTTGTAATGATTAGTTTTAAATATAGAAAACTAATACAACTTTAATTTTTATAAGTTATATAAAAATGACTTGCATTTAGATTGTTGCTAGCTGTACTAATGATTTACTTTTGTCAAGTAGGTGAGAAACCATGTTTGAAATCGGGGCTTACTTAGCATTCTGCTAACTCAATGGACTGCTGGTTCTTACGGGTTCAAGATGTAAGCATTTGAACAAGTAGGAGTTTACTTTTGCATTAAGTCGAGAAGTACTTCTTTAGCATGATAAGATGCTAGAGTGTAATTTGATTATTAAAATGCAAGGCTTCGATGAGGTAAAGTAATTCCCTTCGCTGTTTTTGATCTATGACAATACTTTCTATTATGTCTCTTATTAGTTGGAAAGGATGGGGACTAAAGTAAGAACCCTAGTCAATCTATATGGTAGGTCGGGAGGGACAAGTGTTGAGCTCCTCAATAATAAGTTAATGGTCATGGGTAGGTCCTTTATAGGTTCACCAGTCCAGTACAGTGATGCTAATAAATATCTATTTATAAGAGTCATAACGCTATTTTGGATCTATGACAATATTTATATTTAAGCCATAAAGATTATTATTCCAATCAAACTTAGTGCCATTTACCTGAATGAGTTCTACCAAGGTTTCTTTATGTTGTAAAGATTATAATACCTAGTGAATTATAGATTCTTTTAGTGAGCATAGGGCTCATGATCTTGTCATATACATACTTTTACTATATCATGATCTTACTGCTATTGTCATGTTTTAATACTTCAAATGTACTGCTTTTTATGCATGAACACAATCCTATGTTTTTCAAAGGTAAAGTTTACAATGGGTTATTACTTTTATTAAGAGAAACTCTTGCATATAATTTGTCTTTAGTCACCTTGAAGACTCTTTCATTATCAACATCGAGTTTTAAGTGGAGAAGTTTAGAGCCCTTTAGTTTACAAATAAACTACATATCTCTACCTTAACTCTTCCTTGCTAGTCGTGAAGAATATCAACTTGTTTGATTGTATGCAGTTATGATTATCTTCTTGTACTACTAGAAGTCAAGCTATATACTTCAATTTCTAGGTTATCGCCATGATACAAGAGTTATTGTAATAATACAATGCCACATTATTTTATATTGTTACCATATAATTTTACTTGTATCCTAAGGTGGATTTACTACCTAACAATTCTTTCTATATAGTCGAAACTAAAGGTAAAAACACATTATAAGTTTTGCTCTTAAACTATACTAGCTCTAATGCATGGTTTATACGATAGCATGATTTTTATTTTAAGCAATCTTTAGAACTAGTTAAAGGATCGATAGCAAAGTTAATTCGATGAGCAAACATAAGAAATGTATACTATGGTCGATACATAGATTCCATTCTTAGCAATGATAGAAGTTCTTTTTATAATCGATTTGCGATGATATAATTCCTCCCCGGTGTATGTAGCGTTGACATTAGAAACGACCCTCGTATGGTTAAAAATTTGGGAGGGCACGTGGTCTATTCTCCTCCATGCATTGGTGACTTAAAAGATGTGAAACCCTACTTCTTTGGCATTTGGCTCCGAGGGTTCGTTGGCCTGCAGGCTACACTGTGTGGTTCCTTGCGGCCATGAGAGACCTGCTCCTTCTCTGCTTGTTAGCTCCGTTGACTGCCTTGGTGTGCAAAGTGGTTTGGGTATCTTAGTTTGTATACTCGATTTCTCTTGTGAGTGATGTTTTTACTGTGTGAGTTGCTTGGCTCGAAGCCTGTAGAGGATTTTACCCTGTCACTGCTTATTCCTTGCCTCTGCCTTGTGGAGTTTTGAGACTGTTTCATGCTGCTTCTGTCACAGAGTTGTCATGAGGGTTTGCTTGCTTCTCTGTGTAGTTCACTCATGCTGGCAACTGTTCCTTCTCGGCTCCAAATACCTCTTACTCACAGGTAAATGCTTTTACTAAGTACTCATTCCTTTCGTCAATTTATTTTCTACTTTAGGTTTTTAATAAAAAGAACAAAGTTCTGAACAATATTTGGTATTTAAACTTGCAGGCTACCACCAACGACTTCAGGTTTGAAAGGAAATGCCTCTCATGCATCGGTTAACTTCGTGGGCTATCAAACGGGTAAGCCCTGGTTTCGTCGTGGGTTCTACTGCTTACGAATTGGTTGTTGGTTGGAGGTTCCTGTGGTTGGAAAGCCTACCTTCGAACTCTTTGTTTTTTTTTAACTAAAACGGTTATGAGTCATTTGTATTAATAATCTGGCCAAACCTGCCAGCAACTTTTACACTCAGAGATTCTTAACAAAACAAATAACTAGGATCCAGATACTTGGGTGTGCTGAATTCCCTGACCTTTTTGCAAAAAACCTGGGAGATTTCTTGACAGACAATGATCTTCAAAAAGAAAGCCAAACATAGCAAAGCAATCAAGATTTCAGAGAGGACAAATTAGAGAGGAGAGTTCATCTAAGAAGCCTCCCTTCACTATGAGCACGTGAATTAACCCCAAGCAACTGCAAGCTGGCTCCTTCAACGAGAACACTCTGTCCTCCTTCAGCGAGAAACACTCGGTCCACCTTGCTGTAAATGCCAGCGCGAGAAGGGTGAGTGCAGGATAGAATAAGAGCTGTCCCCCAAGAATCTCATGCTTCACATGGAGATCTTCAAAACAGCTGGAAACTTTTAACTGTTTTAGAGCAAGAGAACTGACTTCACATATTTCATCCAATGCATATCATTGAAATCGCTGATCACTTCAATGACAGAGTTGTATATACTGAAAATTTAAAGGAATGAGAGCTAAAATAACGAGATTGTCTTTGCCAAAGGACTGCAGGCTCTGATACTTCGATTGCTGAAAGCTGAGAGCCAATTTGTCTTCAATTCCAGAGAGCTGGAAGAACTGGAGTCTTCATTGACTGAGAGCTTAAAAACACTTGTTTCTTCCTCGACAGAGAGCTGAGAGGCCGAGAGAAGATAACACATAGCTCTTTAGATGCACTGACAGCCTGCAATCACTGAGTTCCTCAATGGCAGAGAATTGAATTCACACAGAACATCGATGACAGAGGACTGAAAAACGCTTATTACTTCAATGACAGAGATGAAAAATCTGAAGACTTAATGGACAGAGATCAAATGGATCTTGAGAAATCTTTGCCAAAACACTGTAAACTCTGATTCTTCAATGACTGAGAGCTGAGAACAATAAGAATTCAATTCCAGAGATCTTGGAGAGCTGGATTCTTTAAAGAGAGAGAGCTGGAAGCCCTTAATTCTTCCTTGACAGAGA